>JAMKCH010038869.1:0-19805 GCA_023653785.1 Ophioderma brevispina | reverse complement strand
ATGCGTCCTTGGGTGTGTCCCAACATATTGGTGACCTTGTGTGACCTTTTGGCAGAATAAAGGTCAACAATTATAAAATTACTGGGTATCCCACATGTGTCGATCAACTTTCATTACATTGGATTACATGGTCTTAGGTAGTTTCCCAATGTTGGTGACCTCGTGACCTTTGTCCCCATTTGAAAACCGCGATGGCAGAAGATGACTAATGCTCTTGTGTTTGCTGTATTTTTTTAATAAAAAAAAAAAATACAACAATACAATTACTGGTGTCCAGAATTCAGAATCCTATCTAAATTAAAATGGAAGAAGTGTGATTCATGTGGACTTGTGAATCACAATGTATTTAATTGCAATGGCTTTTAAATATTTTTGTTGTTCACTTCTTCTTCATTTCAAATGACGCCTATAAATTAGTTCTGGTAATGTATCTATTGTTGAAAGTTACACGGTCTCATGGCTTCCAGCATCTGGGTAAATTTCATCGGGGCAGATTGCAGTTGACAGTAGGTGAAATTGATTCAGTCCCAGATGAAAAATATGATATGATCTGTTTCCTTAGTCTATTAATCAGGACTACAGACTGTATGGTAAAAAAAACAACGAATTAGTTTTATCCAGACTTGGTGGGAGAAAGAACTTGACAGTCAGGACTACAGACTGTATTGGTAACAAAGAATTTAGTTGTATCCAGACTTGGTACACAGAGAACCAAACGCGTTATGTTAGGATCTTTTTACTAATTATCAATTAGTAGACTCGTAGAGAATCGTTAGTTAGTCAACTGAACTAGATTTTTTGAACTGAACTAGAAATTTGTGAACGGGTAGGACAGTGAAGGCGCTGTACTGACAATAAAATACTAGTAGAAACGAGCCTACTACTCAGTTGAAGTGATCGTACTAATTAAATCGCAACAAAAAAACTAGTTCCGGACGTTCTACCCAATTAACAACTAGTTTTGGTCTACGAATTATTACTTCAGACCAGTGAGTATTTGATACTTGATTTACTAGTTTTTTTGACGCCAACATTTCCCGCCACTGTCTTACCCGTTGCCCGTGTCTTGAAGCATGTCAGCCGTCCTTTCTCAACAAGAGCTCTGAAAAAAATGTCTTAAAGGTGCGTGAATAAGACTAATTTATATTAGAGTTTACATGGGTTGCCGTTAATTGTCGTACATTTAACATGTTTCAAGTGGATTAGAGAGCACGACGCGTCAGTGACGATGGATTCTGGAACTTGAGTCACATTGCCGTGCAGTTGTCGCTCAGTGTAGTGTATAGTCACAGTAGTGTTTGTTAGTTCTTGTCAAAAGACTCGATTTAGTATGTCCGCGAAAGAAAGAGCACCGCGAGAGAAGCGAGCGGCACGAGCGCGTCTACGCGTCAGCGCGAGAGAGAGGTTTCGCGCGATGCGCGATATACTCCCACACAGCAAGTTAAAGTGGAGTAGATTAGTAAAAATCAGTTTCCCAGGCTGTGGCACAGACTACCGTAGTGTATGGTCGATGGCACATGAGTATTATTAAGACTTACCGTACATGCCGTTATGACCAAGCAAAAGATGTATAACTCATGAACATGCTGGTATAGGCCTATTCTGCATGGTACCAGCCTTAGTAACCATTCGACCAAAGACCCTCAGGGTCTGTGATTCCACCACTGGGGGTGACAGTAGTGTATAGGCCTATCATGGGAATGTCCTGTATAACCTTCTATAACTGTCTCCCCAGTTGTGTTTCTATACCGGGGGTTGTGGAAAAGGCTAGTAGCCAGACTTAGTAGACGGTAATCCCGGGGATAATCATGCACGTCAATGTGACTCAAGTTTCCAGAATCCATATTGTCATGCTCTCTATAAACATCACAATAAACATGTTGAAGTCACAATTATAGCAACCAGGTATAAACTGCCAATATCATTAAAATTTACCCACCTTTCAGAGCATAGTGGACACAAACTAGTACAGCATCCCTACCAAATATCCCTACTAATTGCCCTACTATTCAGGGAAAGTAGAGGAAACTGGCCCTTTAACAAAAGTAGTAAAAATCGACATTCATTGTAACTAGTGTTATAAACTAGTAGAAGCACCTCTAATATATAGGGACAATTTGTAGCGAAACCTTATATACAATTTTATTAACCATGAGCTAGTTCAGCAAACTTGTTCAGCTGCTACTACCAGTTAGATAAAATTAGTACGGACTGCAAGAAAATAATTATTAGTTAGTAAAAATCGACATCAATTGTATTAGTTTCAAATTAGTAAGCGAGCGAGTTTTGTTTTCAGTGTAGGAGAAAGAACTTGGAACAGGCCCCAGAGGGGTGTATTGAGTCAATCCCACAATGCACCAGTTTTAGGAAATTACACCTCAATGGGATCATGTGACCCACAAAAACCCTGACTTTATGCTCATTTTAGCCTACAAAAAATTAAGGCTTAGGGGATTTTTTGCATGATATGAATGTATTGTGGTTACTTGAACTTTTGAAACACTTTTATCCCTAAGTACGACCATATGTTTAGTGCGCGTAACGTATAGGAACATTGCAAGCATCTGGGAGTGATTCACAACACCCTTCGGAAAAGCCCATAAAAAATCTTGCTTCTCTTTGGGAACTTCACAAGCAAATTTGAGTGAAGTCGACATTTTTGATGTGGGTGAGTGGGGGATTTCATCAAAGTAGCTCCGTCATGTTCACGGATTTTGACCTCAATGCCATAATACATAGTTTTTTTTTTTTTGGATTATAGTTTTTAAAAATCTGAAAGGTTTTAAACGTGATTGGAGAACTTATGAATTTTTCCCCCTATAGGGGCTTTGTAGACCCTTGACTTTGAATATCAGAGCCTGTGTGAAGTTGCCATAATTTGGACAACATAGAACAATCACAATTTCTCTACTAAAGAAAAGTTCAAACTTCCACTTCAGGTTAATATTTTTTATGTAAAATATGAAATCTCTGGTATCTGGAATATTTTATGAGCAACGGGGCCTCTTCCCCATATGCCCCATGAATGGTACTCACAGACACCACCCTAATGTTACAGTATACAGTAAGTTGGGTTATTTTGGACTTGGACGCGTGGCATTTGTCTAGCTGTCTACATACTGGATTTTTGTGTCATTCTGTGTAGAAGGGGAGGTTTGCAAAAATCAATTGTTGGACCAATTCAGGCATTAAATGTTTGCCTGATCACAATTTAAGTGTAACACTCACAAGTATAAATCTGTACATTGAAACCTCGACCCTTTCCCATGACCCTACCCCCACCCTGTCAGCCAGTGCTTGCCGTTTGTGAAAAGGCTGCTGATGGAAATGATCCGACACGACTATGAATCAACTTGGTTGGTTACAGGGTGATGGGAAGGTTTCCTCAAACTCTCCGAAGTATACCAAAACATTTTCCTACGTGTGGTTAGCCTTGGGTTGTCCAAAAACTGTACCCTAAAAGTACCCCCAATTTCAAGCTTTAATAAACATTATGCAAAATATTTATTACAATAAAAATATGTCTATTTAGCTTTTCCAAACAGCAAACCTCATTGAATTCTGGTCCCAAATGACTGAGGCGTCCTAATTTATAAATCCGTGGGTTTTTTATCCCCCCGGCCCACAAGGGCCGGGTATGGGTGATTTTGTCATAGCGAAATATGTCGTCTGTCCGTCGGTCTGTCTCCCATCTGTAACTGTGACCCTTGACCCGATCTAGATGACACTGCGCACAAGGCCCGTAGCATTACTGCTACCTACGCTTGTGAAAGCAGGCTGTAGGTCAAAGGTCAAACTTTCCGTTATCGGACTTTTCCGCTCTTATTCCAAGAAAAAAGGGCACAAACTCTCTCTTACCAACCGGCTGCCAACTACTCCTGTACAAAATCGCCTCTTACACCTGCCAGGGGAATCTTGTAAGTTTTAACTTACAGTATTTTTTACGTGTAACACAGGGACAGGCCTGCACACATTATATTAAAACTTTTTAACAGGGTTTTGGATTGAGTGTTTGTTCAAGACAGCCAGTTTAAATGTGTAAATTGACTTTCAAAAATAGCCCTAAGCTAGGATGCAAGAACTTGACCCTAAACACGATTTTACCACAGCAAAAGAACCCTGGGGGGGGGGGGGTCTGATATAAAATACATCCTTAAACAAGGATTAATGGCCAGGAAACCGGGGGGGGGGGGGGGGAGGCGGGGGCGCACACCTGATGTTCGATTACTAGAGTTGGGATTTGGAGGTTGCCAGGCTCCTGGGGAGCTCTATGGAAAAAAATCCTAAATCAGCATGGAAAAAATCCCTAAACTCGGCATTTAAATGCCGGATTGATTCCTCCAAAAACCGCTTGATGAATAATTCAATTTTTGACCATACGGCAAGAAGACATCATGTTACAAGCAATTGTTCTGTGAACTTTTAGTTCGTTAGAAGAAAGAAATTTGAGAAACATGCATTTGAAAATTTTTGCGCCATTTCAAATTCCCTAGACTGCTGAGAAGGTATTTATTCAAATTTAGTCTCATTCTCATGATTTGGGGTCTACCACGCCTATGACTCCATGAGATACGAGCACGAACGTATACAAACCCACACAAGACTATGGCGCTCATGCAACACGCGTATACTCGACATATTGACGGATCTGGGGGGGGTCTGGGGGCGGGGTGGGAGGGGGGGCGGGGGGGGAGGGAATGGGTTGGGGTGGGGGGGGGGGGGGGGGGGGGGGGGGGGCGCCTCATATCGCACCAAATTCATTCCAAGACCTGATTTGTCATAGTTGACGCATTTTTTCGTGAAGTTAACGCATAAGATTCGTTTTATGGATGTGGCCTTTTAGAAACGTTTGCACAGTTTGACAGAAAATATGGACCGTATATGGACCTTCTATTAACACCATAGAATTATTTATACATGTTTATTGGGCATTTATATAGAGTGTATTTTCCGAGTGAGCCAAATAAATCCGACTTCCCCCCCTGGCCAGGAAAGTAAGATGCGCCTTTGCGACAATATATCAAAATGAATTATGTCTCACTTCTTTTTTTCCCCTGGCCTTGAAAAGCAGTAGGGGGATATGGCCGGATGGCATGCATGTCCATAGTGTGTATGTATATGTTCCAGTTTTGTTAGGTTTTCGCTTTTCACGTCTCTTCAAAAGTCTGATTCACACCAGACTTGGTTAAGGTGCAAATGGGTTCATAGTGTGAGTGATGTCAAAGGTCATGGACCAAGGTCAAGGATCATCTGAGGTCATGTTTCCAGACGCCGTATTGCCAGGGGGAGGCGGGTTTTTTTTTTAAAAGTACCCTAGAGAGGACAATACTGCAAAAACGAACTTCTACTTAATATCAGCTGTTTTGAGACCCTAGAGACATATGGATTTGGACCTTTCAAAAAAGGCCCTAAATCGTTGTTTTCTTTACGTAATGCTTACAAACTTTGTATAATTTGAGTGCTGGCCCCTAATTTGCAATTGATTTGTTTTTTGTGCGCTTCCACCCACACATCTGGAGTTCAGTGTTAGCGTCGGTCATAGAATTCCCTTCCGGTTCAACAAATACATGCCAAGTACATATGAAAATAACAAGACTAATGCTGACCTATTTTTGCCTATGATCTCACTCGGTAGCTACACCGCCCGTTGTTTGGCTCGTATATTGCCCTGTTTTTCAATTAATTTTGAGTAAATAAACCTTCTGCCTGTCAATCTTATAGCATTCCTCTCCAGGCAAGAAAATCCAATCGCATATACACTGGCATATATGATGGACTCTTAAAGGTGCAGGGAGTATGACCATTTATCCAACCACTTGGCTCGACAATCAGATTACACGTTCAAATTTTAGTGGAATATTTTACTGATAAGTATATTGAGTAGTACTCATGTGTACACAAGGAAAAGACCTCAAGACACATAATACGAGGGGAACGCAAAAGACATGAACAAAATATACAACAGATGCAAAAGTAAGCAGGAAATATTCCATGCAAGCTACAAACATAACTGAGGTGAAGATGGGTTTAGATATATTTTGACGGATCAAGACTTTCATAATTGATATTTGACGTGGCACAGCAAAGAAAGGCTTTGCCTCCCCTCCCCACAAGTTCTTGTTATATTTCAGTAAACAAAGACTTAATACCAGGGACTACAAGAAGGAACATTATGATGGAATTAATTCATAAATGTAAGGGGGAGCACATTATGAATATTTGAGTTTTAAAACAATAACAACGTGTACATTTGATCTATTCTGATCCACTGGCCAAAGTTGACTGTCAGGTGTGATATGAGCAGATTTCGAAACGTGGTGAAGAATTCAGAATTGAGGAATTGTTGTAGGAATGTCTAGAAGCGGAGCTGTGTGATAATGTGTTACTAGCCATTTTAAAACACTTAAATTATAGTTAAATAGCACAAATAATAGCAAGGCAGCATGTGATAATAGTTGCGGGATGTCTAGACCTCATTCCATTGAGCTGTATTTCCATTTTGTTTAAACAAAAAATAGATGTCTTTAGATACGGTCATTGTAGGAAACCATCTTAAACCACTGACTTAAAGCAATATAGCACATTTTTTTTAATTTTTCTCTTTTTCTCTTCCTTAAAATGTGAGATTTTCACAAGTTGCATTGGTAATGGTCAGGTAAACTAGGACCTGGAGTGGTAAATCAGACAGTGCAAAAATCTCAAAAATTCTAAAAGGGGGGGGGGGCATTTTTAAAAAAATGTGCTTTTGTGTTATAAACTTACACCTAATCTACCAGGGTTGAGGAGTGAAAACCTGGCAGAACCTTCTTACTGGTTTGCTCATTCATATTGCCTAACCAGCAACGTAAACATAAAATCCAACATGTGGTATAGTGCTGAAAAAGGGTTATTGGTCATACAAGGGAGTAGGTAAAAAAAAAAAGTGTATCTATTTCCTTTAGAAAACAGTACGATGAAACGACAAACTGCCGTAGTCTCGTAGATGCTCGACCCCGTTTCACACATTGTGATAAACCCCCAGGATAAGCGCTTAGAGGTGACACTCCACCTGTCGCTTACCTTGCCGATCTGTGCCTTTTTACTAATAATTGAATAAATGGCCAAGCGCAACGCGGACGAGAGTGGAGAAGAGAGGCCAGAGAGGCAGAGTGTGTTAAATGTACGCATCCTAGATTCAGATACATTCTGTTGTGCACGGGACACAAATGCAAAGTGGACTGTTCAGATAGGTGGAAAGAGAGGCAGAGTGTGTTAAATGTACGCATCCTAGATTCAGATACATTCTGTTGTGCACAGGGACACAAATGCTATGTGGACTGTTCTATAGATCTGTGTGGTGGTGTGGATGGTGGTGGACAGCTTACTCCAACTACTTCACAAGTTTCTACTTGAACCTGACAATTCTTGCACCACTTTTGTCTCGCCTGAACTTTGTTCGGCAGAGACTTAGTATCATTTCTGTCTGTCTGTCTGTCCGGTTTCTGTCTGTCTGTGTGTCTGTCGTCTGTCTGTCATGCTGACTGCCTGACGTCCGTGTTCACGCGCTTGTGTACGATTAGCATGGAGTCGTAAGGGCTATGAGGACGTAACTTGGTGGAAAGAAGCGGGTCACAAGGTCTCGACTCCTGATTAGATTTTGGGCGTAAAATATGCTAATAAGTAAAACATCAATTTGCATAATTAACGAAAATTTTCTCGCAAGGCTTGTGTTACAAGGTTTTCTGGAGTTCGTAAGGCATTATGATGATGTGTAACGTGTGGAGGGAGCGGGCTGGGAGAGTTTCGAAATGGTTAGATTTCGGTTGCGGATTTCGGGCAAATTAAGTATGCAAATGAGCTACAAGATGCAAAACAAACAGCGTAATTGATATAATTTTGAACGGTACATTGGATACGGAAAATTCTCACTGCCCGAAGCCTATAATGGTGCGCATCTTTTTCCAATTTGAGCGTGTGTGAGACAAGCGGCTTAGGTATGGCAAAGGAGTAATTTTAAATCTGCGTAATTACTGTATCTCTGAAACCGTACATCGGATAGGCAAAATTCCTTATCTGCATGAAAGCAATACTATGGCCATGCATCTTTTGGTGAATATAATGGTCTCAAAGTGCATGTGGGCGAATTAAAGGGGCATTTTTTGTACAATTGATCTAATTAAAATAATGCATAATTGCTTGTATCACTGAATGGTACATTGGATATGCAAAAATCCTTCGCTAAATGAGACTTCTATGCAGTACCTCTTTGGTGCTCACAATTGCGGCCAAAGTGCAAGTGATCAATAAAGGGGCATGTTTGATGCCAATTGATCTAATAAATATGCGTAATTGCTGTATCGCATAAGGGACACATTGGATATGCAAAATTCCTTCGCTACATGAGATCTATATTATGGTAACATTCTTTGTGTGAATAATAATTGTGGTCAAAATGATGTGGGCCACTTAAAGGGGCAGGTCTTTGAGTTTTTAAAATTGCAACTAATGCTACAATTGCCTTGGTCCATTTCAACCAAAAATGTTCTCAGGTTGTCAATGGTCAGGTGTGAAATACTACACCTTCACAAAAGAATTGATTCAGGAGTTTGTTTACCTGACAATAAATTAGGTCACATGTGTTTATTTTGGCAGTATATGGCTGTGTGTGATTTGGTGGTGTACAAAACAAGAAGACTTTATCAAAAAGGGGGGGGGGGGTGACACCACAACAAAGTTATTAACATCAATAATATATCGCTAGATCAGTGCCCACGTTTTCATTGAAATGGTTTTCTACTTCTGGTCATCTTTTGGGTTCCAGCCTGTTTACATTCTTGGAACATGTGAAAATACGCAAAAATTGGCTCATTTCACCCTTCTTGACACCGGAGGTGATCAATTTAAAATGTGGGTCAAGACCGAATTTTTTTCAAAAATAGTGTGCCAAATTGAATAATTTTCATCTTTTTACTAAATTGAGTGAATTTAAGGGATTTTGCAATGACTTTTCATGATAATATATCTACAATGGAAAATGTTGTGGCCCTGTTGGTGGTGTCAAATAAAGAGCAGAATAGAGAAACTATAAATGCAAACCCGGGGGTGCTACTCCTAACCCTCTCCATCTCTTGGTTATGGATTAATTGGGGACTTTCAAATAATATCTCTCTCCCCAAGATGATGTTACCTCTATGGTGTGTATCAAATAAAAGAGTGGAGCTATAGAATACTATAAATGCAAACCGGGGGTGCTACTCCTTCCCTAAATATCTCTTACTGGCTCATGTGGGGGTCTTTTTCAAGATTAATATCTCCACAATGGAACAATGTTTGTGACCCCTAGGGTGTGTCAAATGAAAGATTAGAGGTGTAGAATCCTATCAAAATGCAAACCCTTGGGTGCTCTCCTAACACTCTTAGTTATGCCCTTTTTGAGGACTTCTCATGATTAATATCTCCACACTGGGAAATGTTGTGACCCCCTTGGGTGGTGTCCAATGAAACACACATGGTTAAGAGAATAATATAAAAATGCAAAACCAGGGTCTAACTCCTAAACATCTTGACTTATGCTCGTGGGGGGTGTCAACTTGCAATATGAATCTCTCCACAATGGAAAATGTTGTGACCGCCTAGGGTTTGGGGTCAATGAATAGTGGGAACTTAAAACTAGTTAAGAATTGGAGTTTATCTCTGGTTGTACAACTTTTTTGGACACCTGGACTCGCACAGTTACACTCTGGTGTGCTGCTTTTTGTCTTACAATTAGCGCGAAAGCAGGCGAGACTTGTGGGTTCGAGAACCGCCTTGTTAGCATTGCTACCAAGCTCGCTGGTATCGGGCCACTCTCTTCTTCCCATCACTTTTCCCTTATCACGGGATAAATATTCCTGTGATGAATACACCTGCATGCAAGCATGCTGGGAGTTTCCTATCTGTGCTCTACATAGCACATTGTTGCATTTATGTTAACACTATCAACCAGCACCATTCTATGTTACTGTATCAATCTAATCATGATTGAACAATCGAATACACCATGAGATGGTGAGCCCTCAAAAACTCCAGCCAGAGTTCGAAGCCCTGGGGTTTAACTGGTTAATGATTCCAGTACTGTGGTTCACAAGAAGATGAAGTATTGCCATGGACCCATCTGTTTGCCTATTTACACTCACGCTTTTTAAATTCTCTTTATTTATGACAGACGGGATGATTAAAGTGCATTTGTGCTTCCAGCCCCTTCTTTTTATTCATTGTTCACTATATATCCTTGAGAAATGCTTATTCACAAAATTTGAAGTGTGATTCCGATTTTGCAGTTTTGTATGAGCCGTTGCTTTTTTCCCATCTCCCTCCCACGGTCCCTAGGCCACTGTGCTGTATTTCTGTCTGTTTACGGACAGAAAATACAAAATCCGCAAATTTCTTTCTTACAGAGGCGACCAAATTTGCACAAAGATTAGGTACACATAGATTACTAGGCTAATGGTTCGATGATATAAAAATCTCAACTTTATTTCGATAAGTCGGGAGATGAGGATGTGGATCATGAAAGCTCATTTAAAGAGACATTGGGAGATTTCCGAAAGAAGCGCCCTCATTTTTTTCGAACCCTGGTTTTTTGCATATTTGGAATGCTTTCCAATGTATAAGATCACCTGACGTGAATAAGCCGGTTACGCCGTCTTTATGTATAATATATTATTTAGTACTTCTGTCGTGCACGACAGAAAGTCAAAGCACAGTGTACTATGGGTACTTTTATGGCTAATATGTCCAGATTCTCGCACAGATTTGACATTATTGCACATGTGATAACTCTTTCATGCCTACTTAACATCAGGACTACGAAGTATTCTATTTTTTGCTTCCCACTTAAAATATGTTAAAATTAAAAATGGGCATAAGGTTTGAAAACATTTTTTCTGGATCGGCATGGCAGTCAAGCCTCATTCAATAGCAACTCACCCAAATAATCAAAATTTGACGCAAAGTTTTGCTGATACATTACACAACTATCTGGCTTGTATGGACATATACTACGCATATCCAATTAGATTGACTGTCACAAATGTAAGCGCCAACCATAACATTGAGTACCACTAAATCAATAATCTTTTGTTAGCATGGTCGGTGTGATTTAATCTTGCTGGACAACCGAAAATCGTTTAATTGACACGCTACAAAAGTCGCCTCAACCCGCTTGTAATCCAATCCGGGACCGTGGTCCAGATTGAGGCCTGCTTATGAATAATTATTCGCACTTTGAAGCATTAAACTTGTTAAATTTGCTTAATTGTGGTTTGCCCATACACTGATAAATGTTAAAGATTTAGTGTAAGCAAGCAAATGCTAAATATTTTAATTGCACAGTACACATGTTTTCCACTCAAGCCAAGTTAAATGTAAGAAACTTGCCAAAAAAGGTTTTTATAACGTCAGCCTATCTGAAAACAGCAATTTTTAAAGGAGTTCAAGTCGTGATCAGGTTTCCTTTGAGGCCTGCCTACTGGTTCCTGGTAACCTGTCCCAGGGCCAAGTTGTCGGCTGCTAAAAATGTCACCCCCATTGGGTTCTAAGGAAATTGATGGCTCGAGGGGGCTGGTTACCCTGGTAGAATGAAAAGAGAGATCTACATTCAAAAAAGGAGCTCAGCTCTGAGAGCTAATGGGGCCTTCCAGCACATGCTTTGCCTTTCATGGGGCACATGGCTTGCCAAGGTAGGCCACCGCCGAAACTGTGGATTGACGTTAGGAAGGGCATACGGTTGTGTCCATAATCTTTGCTCCAATAAATCCTCACACAGCAGATTGCGATGTTTGAGGTGAATCGGCCACCCCCATTTGAGGGAAAAAACGGATTGAAAAAACTTTTGTTTAACCTTTAAACTAAGTGAGAGGATGAGGTGTGGATCATGAAATGGCCCTTACCTGGGAAGACCTTTTGGAATGATAATATTAAAGATTATATTGCCATACTTTGTGACATGATTATTTCAACACCTTGTCACTTACAAACCGGTCATTTGGATTGGTTATTATAGGAAATTGATGTAATTAGCCAATTGGAGGACATGTTAAGAAAAGGTGCATACAGATTATAAAGGGTCTATTTTGATTGGCTGCTCAGGTTATATAATTTATATTGTGCATGAGCCAATCAGAGAACTGTAAGAAAGGTGGTGGACATCAGGGGGGTTAATTCAGTGGTGCCAGATTGTAGCTTCCTAATCCAAGTTGACTTGTAACTGTGACCCTCCTAACCCTAAAAGAGCCGGGCTTTTGGACCCATCTCACCGCCGGGCCGGGGGGGGGGGGGGGGTTGGGTTGGGGGTTATATATCCGGGAAACGGAAGGATGAAACATTCATTGTGTGGTAGAAATGGATAGCTATTACCCTCCCGAGTCACATTGATTACCAAAAAAGTACAAACATTAACTTGCGTGACGTTCACAGTGCATCCAAAATGTGAACAATCGCCAAAAAAATCGCAAAATTCATGGTTTTTTTCGCAATTTTTTCATAGCAAAAAGCTTTGATTTTTGGGCCCTGATATGTGTCAAAGTATGCACACACACATGCTATTACTACAAATAAAATCAAATAAGATAAAGCATAGTGTAACTGTACCCATAGCACAAAAATGGATTTCCGACTTTTCTTGGTACATTTCAATGGGAAATAGCTTTCTTCGCACGCAGTGCAAGATTACGTAACGCCGCATAACCGTAGGTCCGATTTTGTTCAAAATGGTGGCAAGGCTTCAAAAAAAAGCATGCGTTCAGCGTGAAAAAAAACCCAAACAGGTGAGATACGAAAAAAAAGTAGAGGGGGTGGGCAGATTCACCGATTCTGCCCCCCATGCATTTAGCGAGAAAAAAACAACAAAGTTGAGATGACAAAAAAATTTGGTATCCCACACCCCCCCGGCCTTTTAGGGACAACACAAAACCATACAGCAGTGAGCCAGAAAATTTTAGTCCAAATGAACACACATGTAGGCACAAAATGTGATCGGGGGTCTTGCCAGCAAACACACCTGATGACCTGGTATCCCCTGGCGAGGGGTTCCTTGGTTCGAATCGCACTGAACCTCAAAACTTGTCTTGTTTCTCTTGATCCTTTATCCCCCTTCTTACCTGATGTAGGTTCAAAACGGGACGGATTTTAAGAGTAAAACTGTTAGGATTTGAAATGAAAGAAACAGCACCTTGATTGACTGAGGCTTCAGGCGCTGAAACAATCCATGCGCTCTATTGGGCTTGCGCAAGTTGTAGCAAATGGACTATAGACACCAATTCTGTATAGGGCATTGAACTCACACTCTGCTCGGGGAGCGTAGAAGTGTAAAAATCCGTTTCAAACAAATGTTAACAACATTCTGATTATTCATGATAAATTGTGGATTGCCATTTGCTCCTCCGATCCATCATTGCTTTATGCCTCACCTGGGAATATATGTGGATTTTTCAAATGACTTTTATGACAGGTACCACGGCAAGAGTAGGCCCTATCCTATCACGTTCAACTGCTGTTAAAATGAAGATCGATTTCACCGTTTTTTCAATCTTGCTGATCAATTGGGATTCAGAAGCCAGAAATGGGGTTGTTAAGCAAAGCGCGAGGCCACTGGGATTGTGTCCCGGTATCAACTAGAAGGCAGCTTATATGTGTTGGGCAGCTATTAAAATTCTACCCCAAAAGATAGCAAGACTGTATTAGAGGCTAAGAGTCGGCATCAAGGTAGAAAGATCGACGTGGGGATAACAGTACACGGGGACGAGATGAAGAAAATCGGCGTTGAGCAAATTACGACAAACCCTTAGACGAAACCAAGACGAGCATGCACGCATCTTTCTCTACTCTTGTCTATTTCCTCCGTTCGTTCTAAACTGTGAATACTTTGTATTTGAGCAGGTATAACTGTTAGTATGTCTCTCGGTGCCAAGAGGCGATATTCTGAGAAATACCTCGGGCTGTTATAGCTGCATTTGCTTCTAGTTTTAGCTTATTTTTTTTTTTATTTCATTCACCTAAATAAAATTTGTGTGTTTCCTATTAGGACAAGTGTTAAACTTGGTCTAGTTCTAAACACACACCCGAAGTGAAGTTTGTGTGCTGCAACTGTAGTGTGCTGTGCGAGTCTGGATGCGCTTGATACGGAAGACGTTTGGCACAAGCTGTGATTGTTGAAAATGTGGGAAGCTGAAATAGCAAAAATGTCGGACTTTGGTTATCCGATTGAGACGCAGAAATGAAGGAAAATGGGCCCTGCCGATGCGATCGATAAAAGGAGCTAAAGCCCGTGTTATTTGCGTGTTTTTGCAGACTTGTTTGTGTTGAGCGTTTCAGTGACATAGCAAACGAGATAGGCTCATGGCAAATTCACCCCCCTACTTGTGCTTAAGGGCTCTTTTTTGACACTGATTTGTGGACAGCGTTACTCAGAAATATTCCACCAAAGTAATCCACGGAAGCCATGAAACAAGGTATATTTTAAATAATGCAGAACTATAAGAGTGGAGAATATTCAGGAGGTGATGTGAATTGGCAATATATCAAATTTATGGAAGGGATCTAAACATGGTTTTTTGATTCAATGCTGGAGGAAAGCGAAAGGACGCTAGTATGTAGGTTTTTTTTAGGTGGGTTCAAAGACAACATGACAGTAGTGACAGGTTTGATTTTGTATTCAACAAACTCTTCGGTATCTTGTATAGGAGTTTCCACTTGACATGGAAAATGAAAAGTGGCCCCGCCGCACCTGACATGGAAATGAATGTGCCGAACCTCTCTAACCAGGGTTTGTCCAAAGATTCCGTGGTAAAGGAGTTCAATTACATTAGAAGACTCAGCAGAAAGCTGCACCAAAAATGACCAAAAGTTGGTTTTTAAATGTTTTTAGTGGTACTTAGAGGCCGGGTCGCTTTTTTGTGGGGGCCCCGGCCAGCCTATAGCTTGCAGGAACACTTAGCAATCCGTTGTGCGTGTGTATGGATGTGTGTTTGTGTGTGTCAAAAATTGGCAATTTTTTTTTTTAAATTGACCTCCTCAATGAATAGTTAATTCAATTGGAACCAAACTTCTGTCATAGGTGCAACAAGGGATCGCTCATATTTTGATGAGGCCAAAGGTCATTTTGAAAGGTCAAAGGTCATGTGGGTCAAGTTGAAAAAGGGCTCTAAAAATGTAAAATTGATCTAAATTGACAACTTGAAGTTCAAATTGGAACCAAACTTTTGTATAGGGGCACCATGCGATCCCTCATAGGTGAGAGATCAAAGGTCAACTGCCCATGGTCAAAGGTCATGGGGCGGCTTACAGCTTATATTCTTTGAATATATAGCGAGCGCGGAAGCCGGGAACCGCGAAATTTCTAGTTACTCTTGCAATTAACACAGTTCAGCAACCTTGAGGTGACGACCAGAGCTTTTTAGTGGTGTGAAATATTAAGACTGGTCTTCCCAAGTGCAAATTTCTGTTAACTTGATGTACTTATCAAAGGTAACATTTCTCTTTGTAGTAAACACACTATAGCTAATAAAGCTATGTATATTTACCCTATAGGGTTGCTTGGCCTTTCCTAGTGTTTATCTCAATGTACTTTATCAAAGGTCACAGTTAATCTCATAGTGAAACCACACTTTAGATACTATAGAATATTTACTCTAGGGTTGTATTATTGGTCTTTAGTGTTACTTAATGTACCTTAACAAAGGTTATTTTCATTAAGACTGAAACACACTGAATTTGTGATAAAAAAATTGATTGAATTGTTGCGTTATCTTTTTGTGGTGGCTGTTTTCCTCACCGTTCCTTAACCTGGCACGACAGCAGTAGTTTAGCGATATAGAAACACTTAAAGAAAGCTGGACAGTGGTATTGTCTCGTCCCCCTCAGGTCAGTTTCGGTCCACGAGAGTTTGGGTAGATCGTTTAGCTGTAATGACCTGAAAACAGTTTTCGCTGTCTCGTTCTCTCTCTTTCCTCTCACAAATTAATTTCTGTGTGGAAGCCTGTGTGGAACATCTGATAAAGTTATAGAGCTAAAAAAAGGAGCAGAAAGAAAAAGATACAGAGTTTTGATTAGTTTGGTTGGCTGTAAATGGAAATAGTCCAATAATTTTGAGCCTACTTTTTCAATTGTCTGTGACCAGATCATTAGGTATCAATAGGAAAAGAGAACAGTGTTCATTTGAAAGGGGTGAGGATTCCAAAAGAGCTAAAAAGTCCACTCTTTTCCTGATATTTTGATAAAAGTCAAATGTCACAAGAAATTTGACAAGAAAGTCCACGCTTTGGTGTATGAGAGTTAAAAAATGGAACCATTTTGGGGGTTTTAGGGCTACTTTTACACAAAAAAGTCCACTTTTTCGAAAGTCCTGCAACCCCCCCCCAAAAAAGAATCCAGCGGTCCGGCCCTGGGAATGTGTGTGTGTGATTTGGTGAGGTGGTGTGCCGGTTGGTAGAGTTGCCAAAAGTTATTTGGATGTAAAAGTGAAAGCAGGGTGGAACTGTTTTGACAAAATTAAAATCAATTGAAAAAAAATAACAAATTTGAATATTCTACAGCATGTCTTTAATTCACTCAAGAAACTTGTTCGGATTTCGGAGTTTTGGCCATAAATTTAAAAAAAAATATGGAAATGTAAACCAATATATTTTTTCAATTTTTTTTGAAATTTGAGAGCAAGTGTAATGATAAAGTAAAATTTGCATTCAAAAACCTAAGTTTAAGTACCAATTTATTTTAGAGAAGGGGTATGTACCCTAATCATGTAAGGAAAAATACGTTCCGAGCTCACCGGATGCTACGCTAAAACTAAGCCTTTTCTTGTTCAAATTTTGGATTGTCAGGAAATGTAAGACTCCTCTGTTACATGTCTAGTCAGAATCTGTTTTGTTTAGAATCAGGCCACATACTGTAAGCCAAAGGTCCTCCTTTAAATCTAGGATCTCCATTCTTCCACATTTTTTACAACTTGTGTGGGTGGGTGTCTGTTTCCTTGTGTTCTGTGTCTTTTAATCTTAGTTTTTAGCTTGTCATCACCAAATATTTTTGTGGCCCTGGCACATTTTTTCCTTTTAATAATGGGCAGGCCTCCTTAGCGTCTGCTCTGCCCTCTTCAGTTGTATGAAGCCGTACCATAATGCACCAGTTTTACCTTTCATTTTTTTTGAATAACGTGTAATAACAGTGAAAAATATGGCTAAATCTGTTACATAAACTTTCGTGTAGCGGTCTTTTTTGATATCATTTGTTTTCCAGTGCGTTATCAACTACGAATCGGGTTCGAGAAGGCTTACCGGGGTGTTATTTTTAATAACAAAGCTCTAGAGCTTGTTATTTTTATAACATGCACATCGGAAGTCGGGGGTCAAACTAAAACACGCGGGGGGTCACGGTGGTTCCGGTTCTTAGAAATACAATGTTCTGACAATTTTATACAGCGGCGCGATCTTATAAATACTGATGGCAAACTTATACAAATTCTATGGTGTCAAAATATGCACCTAGGTATGTAGAAAATTGAGCGGTATATGCTACCTGTAAATAAACTTTTAAAAAATTGATGTCTGTACATTCAAAATTTTGTCATAAATGGACATGACCAATTTTTATTTTACAACAGCAAATATATGATAAATTCAGATATTTGATTTCTACTGTCATTTTAAATGTTGTAGTGCCAAACTGCAATGCCCTTAGTGGTAATGCAAAAAGACAAAAATTAAAACACAAATAACAAAAACCTATCATGAACATTAAGATGTGACCAAACACTGGTTAATAAAGAGGGTACCCCCCCAAAAAAACGTACTAAGTCAGCTTTCAACCTCTGGGGATCAAGCTTGCGAAGCTCCCCATCCGACGCCGCATTTCCATTTTGAAGTCAAATGCGTTCCACAAAAATGTCAACATCACACAATACACATTAAAATGATCGTACATTTAATTTAGAAATTACTATAACGTGGACGGTCACCAGATCAAGATTGGTTTATTTTGGTTTATTCATTCTTCAACCCTATGCAATTGCACTCAAAACATGATAACTCTTGTAATTTGCTGCACGACATATCAATATGTTCAAGGAGAATAGGGTTAATAGGCTTATTCCGATAGGCTGGTTGATTTATTTCATTCAAATTAAATCCAAGGAAAGCTTAAAACATGATATATTGGCTTGTATTTAGCAAAGCCCCACTAATCAATTAACGATTGGCAGTTATAGTTTAAATACTTAATAGCTTAGCACTCGAAGGGTTAATGGCAAGAGCAATCAATACAACCATTTGGATTGGGTAGCGCTCGTCAATAGACGGTGACTTGCCAAGGAAAGTTTTTAAATATGTTAAATTTAATTGCGACAAAATATTTCGTTATCAATCCACTTTAGCCTGTTAACCACAAAATATTGTTGTAAATGTTATTTTTAATTTATACTATAAGTGTATTGCTATCTAAATCAATGTGCTATGATGGCTTTCGTAAAAATAACAAGCTTTCCGCGCTTGACTGGTTAACATCGTCTCGCGCGGCCACGGCCGCTCGACCGATGTTACCCTAGTCAAGCGCTCAAGCTGGTTATTTTCACGAACGCCTCTAGCTCATTGATTATCTCATATCATAAATGTGGCAACAATCCCCACTCAGTTATAAGGCACAGTATTGGGTTGATATTCAATATCTTCCATTGGATGTTTTTATTATTACCCCTGGCCTGGCTTGAAAGCGAGGGTGATATTGCACATGGTCATGCATTGTATGTGTGTGTGTGTGTGCGTGTGTGTGTGTGTGTTTATGCCCATTTGGTATAGCAATGGTCTTTTTTTTCAAATATTCTCAATTGGTTGGAAAATTAGTCTCAATTTTCTCAATCATAAACCAAAATTTTGAAAGAATTGGTTGGGAAATTAATCCCAGTTTTTTCAATCAGACGCCGCAAAATTTTCAAAGAATGTTTTTTGAACATTTAGTCAAATTTCCTCACTCCTGACCAAAATTTTTTAACATGTTTGGCTGACATGTCACATTTTGAGAGAAATTGGCATCCTCTTGTTAAATTTTGGCCAAAATTTGGCATCTCTGGTATAGTTTTTGCTTTTTTTGGCAACAAATGGTATAGATATGGGTCCTACTTTCAGATTCTCGGAGGCACGTCGCTGCCCAAAGCAAACAAACTTGGACCCCCTCCCCAGGAAGAAGGCAGCCTATATAAAGGCAAAAGAACAATTGTAAGTCCTGGGAAAATCAGTTAAATTAGATCCCTTACAGCAGGTTTTTTTTCCCAGTCTAGCCTTGAACATGAGAGACATGTAAGGGCCACTAGTAGAGCCGTAGCAAATTTTTTTGCCTAACTTAGACTGTGGGAACACTAAAATCGGATGGGACATTGTGACTTGACATCCTTATCAGCCAAGCAAATTGTAGCTAAATTGGAGACACAACTCATGAAGTCATCAGGCCTTGGATTCATGAATTGACCATGGGACAACCTTTGTGTGAATTTAGACTCAGACATGTGGTTTAATTGTGAGTCATAAAACAGATAAAATTGGTTAATTTTTTGCCCGATACAAGAAATAATTGGTCTCTTTGTGAATTTAACTTTGTTGCCGTGGACTCCCATGATGTTTTTGGCTCATATTATAAAGCAACAGAAACATTGTAGCCTGGGAAAATCATATTATTTAATGCATTACAAGCAGGTAACCACCATCTTAGCCAAAGTTGTTGGAACACTTTATAGGCCTACTTCAATGCCCCCCTCTCCCCCCTGGGCAATGTTTGACATCCTGAATTTTTGTTCTCGCCACGCCGAC
>JAMKCH010038868.1:0-13900 GCA_023653785.1 Ophioderma brevispina | reverse complement strand
TAATACCGGACTGACTGAAGGAAACTAATTGCCTGGCCATAAAAACAAGTTCTCTGTAATGATCATTCATCTTTTAGTTGTGTTACTCTGGAACAGCCTTCCAAACATCATCCGTCAGGCATTTCCTTGATACGTTATCATATCATATAATTAACTATCACGACTTTATTTACACGTATCCACATCGAAATATACAAATTAAGAAATCAAACCGATGAATGAGGACATTTCCAGAAAAGACCTATTGGCCCGTAATGGAAAATGAACAGCTTACCTAAGTTACCTTAAAATCTACACAAACAAACAAAACATTGTAAGTATAAATATTAAACAAAACAATCTAAGATAAATGTACAAAACTAACAGATACATAAAAACAACACAACAGTGCTTGAAGGCTTCTCATATGGAATCATTAACATGATTAATAATTGATAGAGTACATTATACTTTTTGATCTGTGCCCTAAAAGAGTAATTGACACAAACCTTTTGTTTTGAATGCAAACGCTGTTGTTTGGAATTTTGCAGCTTTGAAAAATGGCCTGTGGTTCAGAGGAGCGCGTGTGGTCCGTGGAAAAAGTGCAGGACTCGTGATCATTAGAGCGTGAGTTGAGCCCCGCCGAGGCCAAGGTTTGTGTCCGGGCAAGATACTTAATCTCTATTGCCTCCGCGATCCAAGCGAAATCTGGGGGCTGTCAATATGAGGGTATTACAATCTTCTAAGTTGCTGATAGGTACGTGCGCTTGGCCGGCAGCAACCTAGATGAAGCGAACTGATTGTGACAATTTCCTAAGGCGGAAACCTGTCGGCGTCCCCGCGTAACAATAATAGACAACAGCGCTGTTCACAGTGAGAAAGCGCTATATAAAATTTTCCTATATATTATTATTAAGTATTCTTGAACTATAATTGTGACAAATGATTCTTGTTGATGAATAAGAATTAAATATCTCTGGGAAGTGTCGACAACCTGGAAATTAATTGACACGCATTGTAACAAGTTTTAATTCATAAATAATCTCCAATTCATACAACTGTTGCTTCAAAAGATGGACTAATTTTTGTTCCAGACCCAATCTTAAAACGTTATTTAGATTTTAGTCTCAGTAAGTATCCTTTGAGCAGGTGAATGGGTGACCTGATTACATAATTTGAATTACGTAACAACCGCCTTTTGTTGGGAGCTATAAAAGGGTCAGACGTCTGTTTGTTCCCTTTTTTCCCTGCTCACAAGTCTGTGTGCAACCTGCCCAGTTTTTCAGATTTGCTTGTTACCTGCCTGGACTGCTCTTGTTCTCTCAAACGGGATTGTCAATACGCCGAAGATGCTTGCACTCCGACGGGGAAGGGTACAACGACAGTCCAGGCCCTTCAAACCCAAGTCGCCGCTTGGCGATTTCCTCGGGTACGGCAGAAGTAGGAGAGAGGGAGGTGGTCATTTGAAGCTACGAAAATCTCCAGGACGACACCCCGTTGACCACCAGACCAGATGATCGCCGATTGCTTAACTGTGCTGTAGAGACCGGAAAATGCCAACGGCTGTCTTCGTGTTGTGGAGAAGGACAATAACAATGGAAATCAACGCCGGAGGAATCAACGTTCCGCCAAAGTAAGTCGAGATTGCTTCTAACATGGTAACCATGGTACCGCGCATTAGACGAATGACCAATGTCCACGCCTAACCATTCACCATGTACCACAGAGTTGCCCGAAGATTACAGCTCGGACACTGACATGTTGTCTTTATTTACGAATCGACAATCGACTCAGAGTGTGGCGCTCATGATTGATATGGGCCGGTATTCAGTGTGGAGAAAAAACGCTCCTGGAAACATGACGCCGTCGTGTACCTGGACATTCTGGAAAACCACATGCCGCCACATTCAAGAAGGGTTTTATGATTGCAACAGGTTTACAGTCCGCAGGACTGTCAATAAATTGATTTGGTTTGTACCATCTCCAATGAGTAACCCAGAAAGCATTCACTATTGGGTTGGTGATGACATCATTTGTGGTGCCATTGATTTTCAAGAGTAAAAAAAATTCCAGGTGACTGGTGTGAAGCTATACATGACACTGACTGATAAACAATATACTTTCAAATATGATTCAACTGGTAGTGTCGTTCTGTTTTCTGGCCCTGTTTAATTGCAATGGAATGTCCCACAAAGATTTGTAGCTATGTTTGGTCATCTCTTGCCTGGGACCTTTAAGGTTTTTATAGCTGTGGGACTTTGGTCAAATTTGTCCTTGGTTTGGTGGCCATTTCCGCTCTCAAAATTTACTACTTTATATTTTCATACCAATATAGAGCAAGTTATGACAAGAAACGTTCGAACCCCTTCTCACACTCAACAATGGACGGGCAATGTACTAATGGTAATTAGTGTATTTCCTCAAAAGTATAGATCTTGGTATTGAACCACTTCATAAATTTTAATTTGAGTTCAGATCGCGACTTTATTGTGTGACGTAGCCGGGCTCATAGAATTGAAACCACGGACACTTAATGGCGGAACAAATCAACCAGTTCGAATATCATGATATGATATCCAGCCATTTGAGCTTGCTTAGCATCAGTGGTAAGACATATATTGGTCCGATTGGGCTTCATATAGCTGGTACGTATGGATAAGTATTCTGACATTCATCACCTCTTTATGTGGCCCTCCTGTTTTCGAGCTGGCTGGCGGACTGCACATAGGTAGAGTTTTGACCTTTACCAAACCCCCGGGTGTGTGTTTGAAGGCACTCACGATTGGAGTAAAAGGGGTAATATAATTTTATTGATTGACCGTATAAAGCCACTATCCAGTAATTTTGTCTCTAAATTGCTAGTAGTAGGTCATATCAACACTTTATTACCGTTTCTTTGTGAACAACAGACACTAAATCATTTTAAAGTGGTAATAAAGATGCCATTAAGAAGGTTTTGGTTGGCTAATAAAGTTTCGGTCCCGAATTCAGAAAAATCTTCATTTCTTGACAATTACGCGCGTTGTTAAGCTTAGACACTACAGTGGTTTTAACTATGTTCCATAACACACAAGTACAAAATGGCATTTGATGAAAAAAAAAAAGGGGGCGCCGATTTGCTTACATATTTTGAAAAATACGCTTATAGCTGCTTTAGTCCCCGGGTAAAAAAAAACAGCTTCCGTTGCCAAGGGAGGTCCGCTAGGGACCCAACTCAGTGACCACTTGCCCGTGGGAGTTTGATCACGAACGAAACAAAGTAATTGGGGGTCACTCAGAGCCACTACCGATAATAAAATGAAAATCCGATCTTTGACCTTGATCTATGGCCAACTTGGGAATTGACACTCTCCGAAAAAGTAGTTGGCATAATTCATTCTCAGCAACTCCGATATAAGATTTTGAACCAAAAACTGATTATAATCACTCTAGACTTACCAATTCAAATAATTAATAGCAACATTTCTACGCATTTTGTATTTTTCTCAGAAAAGTTCAAATTCACCTTGGTCTTTCCCATAGACTACACAGTTAACACCACGGCCATGACCGAAATTAAATTGATGCTATCAACATATAAATGGTTATTTGACTAATTATTACTTAATTGCTTCCCAAGGTATTTTAACAACATTTCTTTAATTTTTTTAATTAGTAAAAATGTCTCGATTTTTTGTCAAACTCCCGTTTGGTGCCCCAGGGGGTCCAGGGATCCAACCTAATTATCTAATGAACCGTGGGCGGATTTAAGTTTTATATTTTTTATATCAGCGTATTCATCAATTCAGGACGAATATGCAAAAAGCTCCTTTTCATTGCACAAAAATTCATTATGAAGTAACCGAGAAATCCGCAAAAAATCAAATGTGGGGCTCATGGAACCCCCTTGGGCCCTAAGAGTTTACAATGAAGCCGTTAGTGCTCACGAAAAGGTCATATAATGGGTCAAGTTTGAAAACAATTGTCCATAGTTTTGAAAATATAGTAAATAATTGTTCGTATGTTAAGAAGTATTCAAACAGTAAACAGAGTTAATGCTATCAATCGGGTCCACATAACGTGTGGTGCTTCCTTTCCAGATATTTTGTTAATATGCTAAGTCATTTGTTTATTCAAGAAAGTCAACAATTTCAATAACCAGATTCTTTATAATAAATATAAAAATTACGCTTAATGATACTAATTCATCAAATATGCTTTTTTATGGTACCTAGGTTTGGTTCCCTTTATTGGGGAGGGCTAAAATGTCCCCCATTCCCCATAGAGGTCCTCACAGGGAAAATTATAACAAAAAGAAGAAGCCTAATTTCCCAAACATCTTGGAAGAAAGCCCCACAACCTATGTGACCCAATGACGTTTTTACTCCTGGTTACCAAGGAATAATTTGAGCTTACATTACATTTAGGCATTCACAAGATTCGATCCCCATAGTAACTTTACTCCTCCCCAGGGGCTTACACGCATCCGCTGGTTTCCCTCCGGCAGAATTCATATTTGCAAAAGTTTATATTTTTTCTTGATTTTCCCCTGTTCAGATATCGGTATCTCCCCTCCTTCGTTTTGATCAAGCCTTCTGGGCTGCCTGCTCTATTACCTTTTAATTGATCTGCTGTACTTTTGGCTAGTGTGTATAATTCCTTGATTTATATTTGTAAGTGTCTAGGAAATAATTTTTTTTTCAAATTTTGGGATCACAGGTCCCGTGCAATTTGGCAAAGAATGTTTAAATAATACAATGAAAAAGTTAAAAAAAAAGGGAAAAAAAAAAAAAAAAAAAAAAAAAAAATTTCAAAAAACACGTATGCCCCTCAAGATAATTTTTTATAAAGCATAATTTTAAGTAGAAAAAGTAGAACATTGAAAAAATATTACACAATCTGATCTGTCATACTTTGGTATGCTTGCAGTAAGTCCTACCCCCTACAACTATCGCACCGCCCTCAACGGAAAAGCCGAAATCACAGCTCCTGCAACTACTCTCCCACCAACCCCCCACCAACAACCACCAATCGGCAACAACGCAACCAACAACCACCCATCCTGTAACACACACAGACAAGCTAAACCGTAGACGACGATCATAAAACAACGTTATCCTTACAAGTGAGTTGAAAACGTCCTGAACACAACCAATGACAGAAAGGTACAACAACCAGAAGTTCATTATCGCCCAAAGTAACCACAATTGGGAGATCATCGCGCGCCCAAAAGACAACTTCATTCGTTTCACAACTCAACTCGAAAAACCCTGCCATCAACACAGATTTGAATGGAACTCCCCTGGAGATTCTTCACCATTAGGTTTGACATAACATACTCCGCAATACACAAAATATCACTGATTGATCATATTAATTGATTTCGGATGTTCGATTTAGAGAATCTGAACAGTTGTCCGTTGGACTGTGTGTCCTACCACCCATCCTGGAATTATGTCTCCATTGCATGCTGTACGCATCGTTTGTTTCAGTACTGTACCCAAAGGAGGTCACGGTTTATTCCGTGCATGTTGATATGATAGCAAGAACACTCTCCATAGGGTACTCCGTTCAATTTGTCTTAGAGGGAGTTCCGGTGTTGAATTGTTGTGAAGGAATATGTCTTCCTGTAGCATAGTCGAGGACTGTGCTTCAAATGAGGACAGGCGCCGTCCCGGACCCTTTGTCCCTAGGGAAACACAAGATTAGCCAACTAGGTTTCCCTTGGAAGCACGGTAGTCTAGACCTAAGCACAGTTATAGCCCTAATCACAGTAGCCCACTTAGCAGCTGAATGCTAAGAGAGCCTAACCGGACTACAGAACTGAGTGGTCCTCCGGACCCGTGGCTTCTAGGGCCGTTGTCTTCACTGTTCCTACTCGGATAGTGTCCTTGCTTTAATGTTCCTAGCGTTATATATAGGACTTATTTCCTAGCGGACTATAGTCCTTTTACAATCGGGTATGAAATTACAGAATGTTTAATAGAGTTGTGATAAATAGTTATAAAAAACGCATGTGGTCGTCAATGCCTTCGTTGTCTAGCGGTAAGGTCTCCGACTACTAATTTAAATGATCCAGGGTTTCGAACACTAATGTGGTTGTTAGTTGTTTGTTCATTGACTTATATTTTAAGGTGTGTGGTGTGTTTTATGGCATATTGGAATTGAACATACAGAGGTTTCCACCTTTTAGATTGCGGCCATCTTGCCGGGGGAAACTGGTTAAAGTCATTCCAAATTTCTGGAGGAGACTTTCTAAAGCTAAACAACCGGACATGCCCTGGGGATTTATGATTGATAAAGGGGTGACTTGCATTTGGCTATAATCCCCAATTGTCTAATGGCCATTTTGTCTAACTCCCAATTGGTCAAATACATTTACGTTCGAATTAAAACCCATTAGGCTTAAAAAACCATTTAGTCTAATAGCCATGTAGTCAATATTCATCTGGTCTAAAACTCATATCGTCTAATACCATATCGTCTATACCCGAATTGGTCTAATGCAAGTAAATGGCTAATACCCATTGGTCATAATATGCCGTTTGGTTCTAATATACATTTGGTCTTTTCTAATCCTTTGGTCTAAAAACCCAATGTGGGTCCTAATATCCATTTGGTCTAAAACCCCCATTTGGTCATTCTGTTAAGGATCCATTTGGTCTATATCCATTTTGGTCTAAAACCCATTTGGTGTTGTTGTGTAATATCATTTGGTCTAATATTCATTCTAGTCTAATATCCCATTTGGTTCTAATTACCAATTTGGTCTAATGCCCATTTGGTCTAATACCATTTGGTCTAATGTTAATATGGTTCTAATATCCATTTGGTCTAATATTTATATCCATGATACTTTATGGCTTGATCGGTTGATCAGATTTTTTTTGAAGGAACGAAGAGAGCAAAAGAAAAAGTAGTAAGAAAGAGAAAAAAAATAAGTGCATATAGAATGTGTTTTTAAAGGCTGAGTTAAAATAGTTTGTAGTTGTAAATAAACTGTTCCTTTTATTTTATATGCAACACCCACCTCCTTACAGTAAGTATGGTCAGGGTAGGGACCATTCCGTCGATAACTGATTTTTGGAAATATTGCATTTGGTCATCGCGAAGTTGCCCGATGGCCGTTAAGTTATTGTCAGTTTGTGGTTCTTTTGTCTGTGGTTCATATTCTTGTAGGAAAAAAAAAAAAAATGGTTTGATTCGTTTAGTTTGCCTTAATCTTGTTCCCTACATTAAGTTGGTTTTACTTGGTCCTCTTGTATCATTTTTGATCTTGGTTGTGTTTTGTTATGGTACCTTGACCGTAGGATACAACTACTTTTGCCCTCCCATGGAACACAATGCACAAATGGACCAATGTGAAATTCTCACCGTCTTTATGTTAAAATGGTCGTAACTTTATTATACAGGGCGCGAGTAAGAAAAAATGGCCCCTTCCTCTCTTACCCTCTCGTAGTATGTTTAGAGCTAATGCCTGGATGCATTTTCTCTTATCGGGAAGGAAGATGAAGGGGGGAAAAAGGGGGAAAGAGGGGAAATGTGAAAAAATTGGAACTTGGTGTTTGGTCTCGATTCGATAGAACCAGGGGGCCCCCACATTCCCATGACCTGTTGATATCACGTACGGCGATGTTTGTTGTCCAGCGATTTCGTTGCCTGTTAGGTTGTCTTCGTTCGATGACGACATGCTGCATCGGGAACTTTGTGCATGGGGAGACACGAAGGTGCAATGTAGGAGGTTTTTAAGATCCGATCTTGTTTTGGTTGTTTTGGTCGGCGGTGTTAAGGTTAGTGTGTGGAAAATAATTAATGTTGAACCGGCCTTTTTAAAATTTTCGGGTGTGGATATTTTGAGTGCTACAAATAATTAGAAGACCAATCAGATACATTTCTACCGCAACATGCTACAAAGAAACGATGTTTGTTTCTTGTATGGGGTTTCATTCAACTCTTCTAGATAAACTTTATTTTGTTTTAAAACTTTTTATGAGTGATTAAGTTATAGAAAGATAGAAATAAATTATCAATAGTTACCATTTGCTGCCACACTAAAGGAATGTGGATACGGGACAGTGTGTGTTTAATTAAAAACCGAATACTTGAATTCAAAAGACCGATCGGTTGTGATGGGTATGTGAATATCTTTAGGAGCAATCACCGCCTAATATAAAACAAAATCTAAGCTTTCGTTTGCTTCCATATGAAAGATATAGTTTCTTAACCCTCATCTTGCGGCGGAAGTTTGCCACACCTAGTGAACATTCCTCGGGTGCGCTAAAAATTATGCAAAACTTTCGTAAAAAAAACCTCCTTCACGGTTCGCTTTTTTTCTAAAGAAAAAAATGTGAAGTTTAGCACATTCACCGGGGTGGTATGCCGTCAAAGTCAGGTTGGGGGGGGGGAAGGGGTCGTGGCACCTATTCGCACAGTGTGCCATCTCTAAAAATCTTTGTTTATTTAAATTATATTCAATGCATGCCATCATTTAGAACTTAAAACCACATGAAAAATCCGCACCCATCCATTCCAATCATCCTACCGTTTTAGTGCAAAAATGGCCTATTTTCTGTGGGAAAATTCAATTTGCCGGCTTCGCCGGGACTTTTATTATGGCGTCACTGTGACGTCATTCTAATTCTGTTGGGACGTCTTTTTTTGGTATCAATGGGAAAGTGGCGAGTGTATGACCATAGTTACCCACTAGGTATCAAAATCATAAGCATCGAGTACTTTACAACGAATTCACGAGGGGGTAACCACCCTTCTTGTTAAAGGTGTTCCAAAAAAGGCTTGGTAAGACTAGGTGTTATGTTCACCAAACTATATCATTAAATTTGACACAGAATCAGCGTTGCTAATATCAACTGCGTGGTTTACTTTTTCCCACAGTCTGGGAAACTAACAACACAGAATTTAAGCAAAAATATTTCTTGCTCTCCAAGGCATAAATATGACATTGAGATGCGCCGTTTGCGAAAAAAAGCCAAAAAATGAAGAACCAACAATTATTAACAAAATTGTAAATGCTGAATTTTGAACAAATTAGCCACCCCAAGCAAACCAAACCCCTTTTAGACCAACCTATCAAGATATCAACACCTCCCCAAGATCTCTTTCCGTAAAAAGAGAATACGAGTTACTTTTCTTTGAATTTTTTTCCGTCTCTGTTAACTTTGTATTGTAAGGGCCCAACAACAGCACAGTAAACAAGATGAACTAGTAAAGAAGCCCTGTAAAGATTGCAAACAGCAGAAAATTGCTAAAATTCCTAGTGTACCCTGATGAGGAAACCACATATAGTGGAGACGCTTTTTGTTGCGTGTAGAATCAATTGGTACAGAAAAGCTCAAAAAAGAACAGATTAGGAAAAACAATTATACCGAGTTTGTGGTAATGTTGCAGAGTTTTGCCACCCAGTGAGTAGTTTTTCCCTATAGTCTGATTTTTACATCTGATGGTACAACACCTCTGGAAGAGATGTGTTGAGATCAACACTAAAAGCCGTATTAACAGCTGAAATGCTCAACTTTGTTCAGCAAATAAGATGCGTTAAACCCAATTTACATGAACCCTTTTAGTATCGATTGTAAGGTTTATTTTGATTTTTATTCATCAAACTTTATTCAGATAAAACAAAGTAGGAACATAAAACCCAGGGCAAGACCCCAACGAGGGGTTTCGTGGCCCGTCTCAGCCGGGCAAACGTACAATATTAAAACACAATAAAATATACAATACAAAACCTTATATACATAGAAGTATCTTTAAAAATCAGGTTCCATTGAATAGATTGCCTACAGTCTGAGACATGCTATCGATTCCTTTGTTTGGAGACAATCAAGAAGGGTAAGTGTCATGAAAATCAAGGCCAGGTGAACCTCTTAATATGAGGAGGATTAGGCCACGTAATATTGTAGTTCGGTATGAGTGACCAAACTTTAGTACTTAGAGATATGATTGGACAAAGACGTCAAACATAATTTCTGGAACAAGACGAATAAATGTAAACCAGCGTAAACGAGGCTTAAACGTATCAGATTTTCTAATAGTCCTTTGTGACGAAAAATACTGAATGATGGAAAATTCATGCAAGCAGTTGTGATATAGAAAAATCATACTGGAAAAACGACAACATAATGTGTAGTGCAATTCCTTATGTGGTTGTAAAAATGGTGGAGGATTCTGATAGTGGAGATTCTCCCTCTTCCAGCAATAATGACAAATAATTTTTGGCAGTAATAATTACTTATTCGTATATCATTTTCTTTTCTTATGTTGAATGCTTCAGTTTGTGCAGTTTGATGTGTGGAATTTATTCAGGCATTTGCCTTCATTTTTTCTTCGTGAGAAAAGGGACATCTTTATTTATGGCCTTAATCTGATCCGACATCGTCACTAGAAGTTCTATTGAATTAGTGGGTAAAGCATGCACCCTCTCAGAACGAATGGAATCGTCGACACGCCCCAAAAACTTTTAATGAACTGACAGGAATAAAAAATCCTACTATAGCATAAGTTTTTAGATCAAAAATGCATGACTGCACTCGTCCAGGCATTATTAGGAAGTTGGTCTTGGACTGACCAAGCATAAATTGAAAAAGGAAAGAAGACATATCAAAGACATATCACCGACAAAAATAAGAAAAAAGAATCGTCCAAGCACAGAACTCCACTCTCATACGAAGGCAATATTAGCAGTGAGAAAACTGGATCATGTTGTACCTTAGACGAGTTGTCTTTACGACATGCCATGGAGTGAAGAGACCAATTCTTAACCCCGAACCCTCAGGGATCCCTTTTAGTCGCCTCTACATGCAGGGAATACATCGGGCTTATTCTTCACCCCGAACCCATTTGGTACATCCTGTTACCATATTTAGTTGGAGCGATCCCTTTTAGTCGCCTCTAACGCAGGAACACATCGGGCTTATTCTTCACCCGAGCCCATTTGGTACGATACCTTTACCCTATTTAGTTTGTAAACATCAAACGAATACACAAAGTACCAAATGCTACCATCCGCAATCTGACAGGGTCTGCACCCCTTGTGGAAAGAGCTAGACTCGTCACCTGAAAATAACAGTTAATGCACTTTATGTACCGACCTCAGGCAGGCAAAACCCGGGACGACAACGACACTGTTCTGCAATACCTTCAGTGTCTCCTGTGGGACATGGACAACATTCTAAGGACAAAGTCAACTGCTAAAAATCGCTAATGACCGCTTGTCGCTGTAGGAACTTGTGGTCTCCTGCTCTGCAGCAGAAATGGATTATGATGTTGATGATGGCATACTGATACATGCAATTGGCATATTTTTTTTTCAATATTTAATCAATTGTTTAAGATCAATATTTGGGGTTTTAACATTCAAATGGATATTAGCCAAATGGGTATTAACCAAGTAGATATTAGACCAGGTGGCATTAGACCAAATGTGTATTAGACCAATGGATATTAGACCAATGGATTATTAGACCAAATGGATATTAGACCAAATGGCTATTTACCAAATGGGTATTAGACCAGATTGATATTAGACCAGAATGGCTATTAGACCAATTGGTATTAGACCAATGGATATTAGGCCATATGGATTAGACCAAATGGATATTAGACCAAGAGGATATTAGACCAAATGGATATTAGACCAAAGTATTATTCACCAAATGGTAATTATACCAAATTGTGTTTTGTGTTATTAGACCAACTGGCAATAGACGAAATGGTTTTAGACTAGATGGGTCATTAGCAAATGGAGTTTTTATATTAATAAATAAAATTTATTTATACATTCTGTGTTAGATAAATTGGAGTTATACTAAATGGCTATTTAGACAAATTGGTATTAGACCAAATGGGTTTAGACTAATTGGGAGTTAGGCCAATTGGCTAGTAGACCAAAGGGTATAAGACCAAATGGCAATAAACCTATTGTACACCCAGCTTGTGTATGGAGCGGAGCTTACTAGGTGAGTAAAAGACGTGCAAATTACCCACTGAGTATTGCGCCAAAACACTTGGGGTTTGACCATAGAGCCGACGCCGCGCCGCGAGTAAGCATCTTCAAGTTGAAAAGAACCACTACTGTTTTTGTTTCAAAAACTGTTAGATAACTACCACATAACTATTAAAAGCTATGTTTACCACGCTGAACACGCTTTTCAAGAATTTTCTTAAAATACTTTTTAAAACTGTAATTCTGTTACTATAGTCGCGTGGAACTGCCCATTTAAATAATTAAGCATTCATCACATTATGATATATTTCCGAAACACCTCGACACTACCATGCCATATCGTCTACATCGAAAAGAATGAAAGTTGTGAGAAAATCAAATGACGCCAAATCCAACACGTTTTTTTCAGAGTTACGGTGACCATGAAGTAGAAATTTTGAAGAGATCACGAGAAAAGGGTGGTATCGCTTGATATTGGGCATTGCAAATAAATCCTCCTAACATTTAGTCAATAATAAATGAATCCCTCATAATTAAATTAAGGAGACAAGAAGGTTGGTTTTGGCAGGAATTTCATTTATGAAGTAAAATGTGTAGTTGGCAACAGTCTGGAAATAGAGATTAGGTAATACATTCATGCACATCCAAAATTGTTTTTAAACCAAACTCATAAACTGTCGAAATTTCGATTACATTACGTCTCTTCATGTACGTTTGCACGGAGTTCAATACGACCCCATACACCTAGCAAAATCTCTTAATTCAACTAAGCGTTACGAAGATTACAACTTTGAAAATTGTGTGTACGCTCTTCCCTTATTTCACGAAAGGATTAATTTTGCTTATTCAACGAAGCAATCAGCTTCTTTCAATTAAGGGTATGGTTATTTCGATTAAGAGATTTACATTGTGTACCACACCTTCGGTGAATTAGAGTGATGTGTGTTGGTTTACATACCAAGGCCATTATTTCCAGTAATTCACACTTTTTTCATCTTTGGTTAGTTTTTCTGTTAGTGTGGACGCACTTGTATCTTAATTAAGTGTATTGTGTCTCACTTTTATTAACTAATCAAGATTACTAATCTTCGTCGAAATAAGCAATTTTGGCAGTGTGTACGGGGTCTAAGACTCGCCTGCGGTCCAGTGCACATATTTCGCGCATGTTTGAAGTGAAGCCTTGGAATGCTTGATTAGACTTGGTGCACCTGGCCTGCTTTTGTGTTGTCAATAGAAACGCGTATTTCAATAGCCAGCCATGTTGGTGGAGCAAGATAGACGCTTTCCAGTACTACAATCATCTCTGTCAATGATCCCTGTGCAACGCTAACATAGATCGATTGACCTCTTAATGTATGTAACGTTTTGCTCTTGTCCAACACATAGTCTGGTGGCTTACGTCATATGGAATACGGTCTATAGAAAGGCATTAACGCAAGCACAGCCTTGTTAATTTACAATGGCGATTTTGATTTTCACGAGACTATGCTACCCATCCTTGTTTTAAGGAATATGTCAGATTTTTGTCAATAAACTCTCTTAATTCCAAAGATGAAATTTCAATCTTATTGAGTATGCACCCGCCACAGACGAAGAAAGATTTAAAATTCACCTTTACGATTGAAAGCAGTTAGATAACAATACAATTAAATATTTCAATCTAAAAATTGACTTTTCTGAAAGTATAAAAAAGCTGAAATCAGTTAAAATTTAAAAATTGAAATTTCAATCTTTAGAATAAAAGAGTAGAAAAATGCATTGAGTGTTGTCTTAATGTGTACACGGGAATATGCCACATCTTTTATGAAGTGTTGCAAACCATCTTAATCATTGTTTTACACCATTAAGATTACATAAGTACGGACCATATCGCCATTGTCCTTGCCAGTGATTGGCTCGTTGAACGCCAATGCCTTTTTTATAATCCATTGACATGATTTAACGTTATTAATTACCATTTTGGGGATTACAACATGGGAA
>JAMKCH010038867.1:0-22558 GCA_023653785.1 Ophioderma brevispina | reverse complement strand
CCGTTTTCAAAAATCTAGCCATTTCGCTGATTTTTGCATATTAATGCGCGCATTTGCATACTCAATTGGCCCGAATACGCCCAAAAACTAATCAGGTCAGAATCTTCAGCCCGCTTCCTCCACCAGTGACATCTTACACCCTACGGAACTCCAGAAACTTGTACACAGGCCTAGCAGGAAGATTCTCATAAATTATGCAAATTAGATACTTTAATGCATATTATTTACGGCCACAATATAATCAGGAGCGAGACTCATCACCGGCTTCTTTCCACCAGTTACATCATTGTGGTCCTTACGGAACTCAGATAAATCGTATACAACATGGTTTAACTTTTTGTCACGGACAACGGACGGAGACGAACGGACGCTGCTCATTTCATAGTCCCCGTTCCGAACTCGTTCGGCGGGGACAATAATAAGAGCTTCTCCGACGGTGTCACAGTCTCCGTTTAGTCCGTCCGAATTGAGCGTATAATCCAGTATTAATCCAGTAATATATCCAGATAGTTAATGGTATAGTATCGGAGTTATTCCGATGAACGACACTGTCCATATCAAAATCTCAGTTAATTTTGGCGCTAGAGACAGAGCTGCGTACAGCGGGTTTTTTTTCGTTTGGTCAGGCTGGCAAAACGGAATTGAGGAAGAGCATGGTCGACATGGTGGTGACCTGGGGTCACTGGTCGAGACCATTTCATCTTTTAGGGTGCTAAAATAGGTATTTTGGGGCATTCCACTCCCAGAAGGGAAATGCATATGTTTTTCATTCACACTGGTGTAAATGAAATCATTCATGTTATGATTCATATCATACGGAAGATATTGGGTTGTTTTACCATCAGGTACCTCTTGGCTTAACACTACAATGTGACACCATAAAAAAAATGTCTAACTTTTTCATAAATGGTACTATGCCCAACTTAAAGACCACCAAAAGCACTACCTACGCTGCAAAGAACCATTTGAAATGCTTGATGACTAACATAAATATGAACATATGTATGAAATTAAAAATCACTGTCCATTTGATGAAGTAATTTGCGTAGACTAATCACTGTCAGAAAGAACATTGGGAGAAACATTGAACATTCAGAATAACATTTGAAGCAAGGTAATAATATCAGAAATATTAAAAGAATGTGACCATTTGGTAATATGTGTGTCATTTGAATTTAGTGGTAAATTCCCTCAAAAAATGTCTCTCCATATTTGGCCAATAAAGCTTAACTAATTTGACAGATTGATTTGTGATTTTGCTAGACAAACTCTAGTTTATGTTCTACACTTTGTAGTAACACTTGGTGGCTCCAATTAAGTTTTCCTGTAATCACATGATCAAATGTTAGAAGTCAGTGTTCCGTCAAAATCTGTCCTTTCCGAAAACATGAAGTTTGACTAACCATAAAAATTGTTCCAGTATGTTTTTGGAAACATACTGTTTGAATTATCTACATTACAAAAATATTACTGAAAATAATCAAATCAGTTTGTTTCTTCACCCCAAATGTATAAATGAAGTGTTCTATCAAAATCTTGTCCTCTCTAAAAATGTAACATTTCATGAATCATAAAAATTGTTCACGAAGACATGACGCCTCAAAATTTTGGAATTATACTTCTCAACTTGCCTACAATGTAAAAACATAAATATTGAAAGTAATCATGAGACTTCATTTTTCACCCCAAATGAGACAGCAGAGGTACCCTGATTGTAAAACAACCCATATCTCATACCCAAAAAATGTGGATGGTGTACACACAGTGGCTATCTGCATCGTTGCGGAGTAGCTACATGGTTACACCGGCTCTCAGCGTGCATTATTTCTCATGCTACTTTTGTTTTTTGTTTTGCATTTTTTTATTAAACGTTTGGGATTATGGGGGGTTTTTATGGCTGATTCAAATTCTTAATGAATTTCCTAAAAAATGATAAAAAATGCTAAACAGAGAATAAGTGTATAGCACTCTCATTTCATTATCTATCAAAATGGCATTGTAGTAACTGCAGGGTAGCAACATGGTAGCTGCATGTCTACTTTTGGACATGCAGCTAGCTACACCATATCTACACCATATCCACCTTCTCTCCACCTTGTGGGCCAACTACAGGGTAGCCACTGGGGTAGGTACTGCAGAGTAGACGCCTCACTGTATACCTAATAAGTGCGTACTTGGAAGCACTATCTTGCGGCTACTGCATCGCAACCAGCCTAGTGTGTACTGTGCAGTAGCTGCCGCGGTAGACATGGTGTAGCTGCTGTATAGGCTACCACGTGAGTAAGAAAACAGCTGTGTACAGAGAAAGATCTACACCACCACAGACTCCACAGTATCCTTATCTTGGCTATTAAGTCAGGGGGATAAAAAATAAATAATGGTACATACCTCTTCATTGCATTTTACATTTTCCTTCTCAATAATCAGTTTGATCCTTTGTTCGTGGACATCATTTGCAAGTGGCTTGAAGCGGAACTTGGCACCGAGACGTTATTGGTTCAATGATTCTTGGAGACTAGTTGCAACTTAAACAGAAGCGTGTTGTCTTGGTTTGTTTCTTCTTTCTTCCTCCATTGTACGTCTGAGGAGCAATCCTGCAGAATTAAGGAACAATGCAAGCTGTTTTGAACCCATGAAATTTTTCTTTTAATTTTAGAACACTTTTAGGGGAATGACCTGATTTAAAAAAGTCTATACATTTTTCATCTTGTATAGCATGGCTCAACCTCAAAATCCCATCTGTAAGTTTCACACCCAATATGGAGTCCACCCCTATTTCAGTGAAGCTAAAACATGAGTTTTGTATCCCGATAGAATACTCAGTACACTTAAGACACTATCAGTGATTTATCAGAGGGGGTCAAAATAGTTTGGAATTTTTCAGGAATAGCTTAAAATGAGGATACTTTCTATAGAATTCCCTATGTTACTTTTTCCAACTGTAGAGTTCACAAGAAAGGAAGAAAACGCAATAATCCGACATAACGGAATCTCCATGCAATTACGTGTTGTAGTAAGTGTACGATTCACGGACAGTAATGACTAAATATAAGTTTTATCCTATATTAGGTTGCGTCTGCCCTTATCATTTGAGGGTATGTTAAGGAACTCGTACGGTACATACATGCCAAAATATTATTTTTTATGGATTTTTTATTTTGAGTAGAAAATCACTGAGAGTGACTTTAATATTGGTCGACCAAAACAGTAGATATTTTCACGAATAACATCCAAATAGTGCGGGGACGTTTAAACGTTTACACAGACGAACGGACAGTGTCACTAAACGTTTAGAAATCACTACAGCGGTACGCGTCAGCAAACCCTACTAATTTTTTTCAGTATTATTTATTGCTTTGCCAGTCAAATTTTCACAAAAATTACCCCCCCGTCAGTGAAAGTAAAGTTACAGTTCCAAGGCTTTCTTCTAGAAAGGGTTTCCGACTTTTTACGGAAACAGAAATCCCCCGTTTTACACGTTCGTGTGCGGAGTGGGTTGACTTCGGCCTATTCACCGCATAACACGGCCCCAATTATGCGGTACTTCATTTCATGAGGGAATCTACAAAAAAAAGGAAAAATGGCAGCGGTAATGGCAGCTTCCACAGTGAGAATTCTCGTGGGATCTTTGGGATATTCACAGATTTATGTTGGATTTTTAAAACATAACATAGGTAAGTAAAACAACATTTTATGGATTCAAGATGATACTTAAAGATTGAATGCAAAGCCGGGTAACCGATTACGAACGATTATGGTGCAAAGAATTGCATTTGCGTGAAGCGCCAAATCGGCAGTCGTTAACTTGTTATGATCGTTTAAACAAACGGAAGTACAGACCGTGTAAAAGGATAGGAAATTAAACGGCTTAACTCCCAGGCTCTAATCCCAACCAAACATCCTTTAGCCCTAAGATTTTACAGGGTAATAGAAAAATAGTTTAGCTTTCTTCTGAACCAAACTTGAACCACGTTCGGTATAATATGGTGGGGGTCCTAGCTGGGGATGAGGCTAATTAGCGATTGGGCCTTGGACCTTTAAAGCTGGGCGGCGGGCACTGGCCACATTTTAACAAAATATGAAATTTCTTCAATTTGCTCAAAATGATGTCTAGGCCTGAGAACAGAGATATATTTTACACATAAAAAATAACATTACCCAAAACAGATAGGGACATTGATTGATGGATAAAGACATCCAGGTAATTTGTAGGCCAACTTTTAAGTTTTCCATAACTTTAATCAACAAATGTATATATTACATGAATATTTTTGACTCGTACTCACTGATATTAAAACCACAAAGGTTATAGACCGATCAAACAGTGTGCATAGCGTGGGAAACATGCATACGGCATGCATGTTCTTGTGTTAAATGCCATTTTCGTCGTCTGCTTTTTAAAGAAAAAAAAATCATATTTGCCCGCAATGAATTTGTGTAAAATTTACACAATAAGACTGCTGGCATGGTTTGCAAATGGGGCATAAGAAATATTTGACCTTTGGATGACCTTAGACCCCTGGATGACCTCATTTTGCATGTTCATTTGATGGACAAGATTATCTCAACTGAGTTTCAGCTGACTCGGATGAACACACAAATAATCCGATTAGGCCAATACATTTGTCTCAAAGCTCTCCTACTCTTGAAAAACTAATGCAAAAGGCATTCTTATTTTAGTTTTTTTCAATTTTTTTCCCCAATTCATATGTGTAGTACTATGCTACATTATGAAGTGTTATCTGCACAAATATTGAGTCATGTCTCTGTTTTATTGTACAAGTGTTGTCTGGGGATTGCAACTTCTCTTTTTAATACTAATACTGTAAAAACACTTATTTTCGCGAGGTATTTAATTTCGCGAGAACTTCCAATTCGCGAAATCAAAAACTCCTGAAATAAAACCATAGCACTGATAGACTGTCCCTGATAAAACACAGTGTAAACAATGATAAACTTCAAACTCAACATACAAGGTTATTATCACCCACTTAACAAAGCTTCTTTATGTTTAAGATGTTTTAATCCACATTTCAATTCCCGTAACTGTATACTAATACTGGTTTGTCATTAAAACTTATCTCTGCTTCCCGAACCTATTGTTCATTCGTCATTTGTTTAGCCAGTGTATTTTAGGAAAGGGCCCATCCATGATTAATGATTTCACAGCGAATTCCTTAATTTCACCGATTGGAACCAGTGTGCACTAATATTTTCAAACGGGGCCGGCCTCTAAATTATCATTAATGGTGCTTGCATCTGATTTTCGTTTGGTCAATTATGGGACAGCAGGCACCATTTTTAAAGCTTTTATCATGTTTATAGAAGTTTGTTTTCTACCCAGGCCTAGATTAAATCGTAATACTAACAGGTTCGGGGCTGCGCAGCAATGCTGCTGTAGACGATCGTGTCACACAACACAAATGATTTACCGGGATAGTTTACAGGGACGCTAGTGATTTGAAGTTCTTGCCTTGCCAGTACACTTGCCTGGACACTTGCTTAAAATAGGAATTTCAGGAGTACTGATCTACACTGAGTTTTACTGGCCATGTGAGTGTCGGATACATAATTTGTAAGGTACTAAGTAAGCATTTTCACAACAGGTTTTGCATGGAAATCGGTAGTAAATAAGTACCAAGGAGGGAGTTCAAAATTCGGCAGACTTCGCGGACACTTTTAGTATCAGTAAAACTTTTTGAATCGCGAAATTAAATCCTCGCGAAGATGTCGGCTCTCGGCAATTCGCGAAATAAAGTACCCGCGAAATTAAAGTGTTTTACAGTATAATATTATGCTTCAATACTACATTAAACTTTCATGATCCTTGTTACTAACAGTAGTTAGACCTACACTGCTGCCCATGACAAGAGCATAACTCCCAATTCTTTCAAAATTGAGTTATTACCCTTAGCAGGTACAGACCCATTACACTATAAAATTTGTTGGTTTACTTTGAAAATGTACAGCCCTAACTTTTGGCAATCCATCCAGTCATTGTCGAGTTTCACTTTGCAAGTAGCATTGATGCTGTTCAAGATTGTGTGCGACCTTGGTGTTGAATTCAGCAACCGATACTCTGTTAGTTGAATCGTTGCCTGTCAATTCCAAAATCTTAGCTACGGTGATGCATGGAATACTTCGTTTAAAAAGTTCCAGGAGTGAAATATTGGACTTTGTTTGTGGCAAAACCAGAAGATTTGCAACCTTCAATACAGTGGATTAGGCACGATCGATGTTGCAACAAACTCGCAAACACACAATCAGAGTTGAAGTTTTAGCTTTAATTTTTCAGTTTCATAAAAAAAAAAACAACGCCAAAAAAAAAAAAAATTCATTTTTTAGACTTTGTTGAGAAAGAAATGAGCACAATAAAACCAACACAAGCGGGAAGCTTTGAATCAAACAATTAAATGTATTTGGCTATAAGGAGTATGCAAATAAGATCCAATGTAGGGTTGACATTATTTCTATCATTTCGTTATAAAATATGAAGCAAATCTACACCAACATGGATATTTTTAAAGCCCTAACATGACAGAGGTCAAAATAAGTTTGCACCAGTGAATGGATGATAACTTTACTATTTTGTGCAGTACTAGACAGACAAAACAAGTTTTATTTTTACAAGATTAAGATTTCAGTAAGTGCAGAATTGACATTTCGACACACACACCATATTCTAGCTGAAAAGTATCTAAAAGGAATTCAGCGATAATGCGAGACAAGCGTTAAAAATATGGAAATTACATGATTTAACTTATAAATCACGTGGTACACTTCCATATAACTGCTTTACAGGACAACGAGAGATTTGAGGCACCCAAATGTTTGTGTCGTTAATTGTAATCATCAGTAGTGAGGCACTCAATAGATTCGCCCTTGTATTAGGCTACAGAAGTGGCTTAAAAGAGAAAAAAAGGTTGAAATTTTTTTTGATTTGCTTATATTTCAATATAAAAAGAGGCTGAATTAGTATTTGTTCCTATGAAATTAGAAATTCCAACAATTTTTGTACCAAAGAAACATTTCTCAGCTTAATACTTTCAGGAGGGGGATATTTTGATGGAAAGCTTACATCGGGGTAAAAATCAGTTCTTTTGATTTTTTTTGGACATCTGATATGTGAAATCTCTCGTTGCACCTTTAATGCAGAAAAAAAACACCAAATGTGAAAAAATTAAGTCTTGAGGAAGGGAAATTTGCACATACGCCTCCTGCAAATAGACATTACAGTGACGGGCATCTCAAAATCTGCACTTAACAGCCTGATTGTGGTTACCAACAGTACAGAATTAAACAAAAATATCAATAATGTTTGTGTTTGATTTCAAACTGTATGATTCATGGTGCACAACATACGCTGAAAATCTGTGATATTCACTGGAAAGGCTTTTTGATCAAGTTGGGATTTAATATGCACGTTATAGAAATTACAGAATAGATAAAATGTATGCCTTGTCTTTGATACACGATTTCAAAGCCAACCATTGCAAGTTATGTTTTCGCATATCATGTCAGTAACAAAAAATAGTAATTAAAAATATGAATTTTGATGATTTTTTCGAGGTTTCGTGAGTTGCAAATCGTGGCTTAATCCCTTTAAGTGTCAATATGCAAGCAAACGACACACACCACAAAAAAAACACTTCACTAACTAACATATGTATGTAACTCCAGGGCCTACCTGAGCATTTTTGTCATGGATCTGCCTCGATCTAAGATTACTATTTGTAGGGTGGAACGGCGACCACTGAAAAGGTAGTAAGGCAATACACTGCATTTACTTCTTAAAAAAGATGAGGCAGTACTTGTCCCTGATACCATATTTTTCTAATAAAGGCCCTCAATTTTTCAAACAAAAACCAATTTTTCAGCAAAAGCTTATTTGTTTCATTAAAGCACAATATTTATCCCAAAATATTTAATATTATTCACAACCCCCCAAAAAAAATCTCAAATTGCTCCATTTGGCTCTGGGGCACTTATAAGGAAAAATAACATTATTTGTAAGTTTTCTAAACATGTAACACACATTCTCATGGTGAAGGTGTATTTTTATCATTCTAGCACTTTCTGCATGCTTTGTTCATGCTCCCCTTGATATCCTAAAAAATACTGGCAAGTAAACTTGAGCATCTCCTGGCAAGAATGGCAGTCTGGAACCTGTCCTTAGAGACCATGACCTTGGTTCTATGACTTGACCTGGTTCTATGACCACTGGACCTTGGTCTTGACATTGACCTGGTCTATGACATTGGCCTTGGTCTATGACCTTTGATATCCAACACATATGAAGGAACCATACTGCACCCTGAATCCCATATCTGGTTTAAAATTGGACTTCAAGTTTTTGTCGACGACGTGAAAACATAAAATTCAACCCAAAAAAACCCAGACCACCGTCTTTGACCTTTTCAGGGAGCATTAAAAAAGCTCATCTTGGCTCCTTGATGACGAGCTGCAGACGAGCTTTTTAAAAAGCTCCCAATTCTGGCTGGAGACGAGCTTTACAAAGCATAGAGCTGCCAACAGCAAGCAGGACCGGCGAATATAAACAAATGAGTGCGACCAGAAGCAGTTAGTTAAAGCTCATGCATTTTCAATTCAGGGGTGCACAATAAGCTTGTTTAAATTACTTTTCATCAAGTTAGTAACAAGTAAGTTACAGGTCACTCACGATTTAATTTCAAATTACAATGATGTAGATGTTATCATCAAGTGTATCTTCAATTTCAAGGAAACTTAATCACCCAGGCTTTGAACCTCGAACAGGAAGTGCGAAAGTTTTTTTTTTTTTTTTTTAATTTTGAAAGGGACTCCAAGTCTTAGGACTAGGGAGAAGTTTTAAAAAACAAGGGGCATGCCGAACAGTCACAATTATAGTAACAAAATGTTGAACCTAGTCGGCAACAGTCAGTCATATGTAGTCAGAATTATCGTTACTATTGGGAGTAAGCTGGTTTTTTTAGTAATATAATGGCGATTCAACGATGCTTGATAACGTATCCATAAACGTTGGTGGTCAGTGTTCCAAGTATGTTCTTTACATTGTATCGAGGCGAGCCTTCCCCGGCAACTTTCATTTCTTTCCCGGATTTCTTTGAACATGTTTCGTGCATAGTTTTACAAATCATTTGACCACGAAGGTCGGTACCGCCTATGTTTGTTTCTTTCTTGATGTCGAAAATATTATTTAAATTCTAATCCCGTAATGTTTGCAAGACCCCTCAATTCTTTCGCCCGAGGCGCCATTGTATACATCAAAACTCGGCTCAATCAAAACAAAAACACGTGCGATTAACAGTGCAAAGGCTTTAAATTTCCGACGTTTAATTCAGCATATTTACACATCGTCCGGGTTATTTTTCGTACACTGTCCAGCGGCATTTCCATTGGAGTTCCGATACATTTGTGGAGTTAAATATCCGCAGATTTTTGCTATCGACACCGATTTACCGGCCGTTCACACTATCTGAAAAGTGCGTGTAACAACTGGTTAAAAGCATAGTGTCTGTGATCATTTTATCATTTAATATTGCCCAACCCGGACAATATTTTGCTGGGTGCCGGCTCAATACGAAGGTTAGAGGAAAACTCGCAGCCGGCTTTTGTAAAAAGATGCGCGAAAAATCGCTCGGACACTCCTAAAGCATTTTAGATGCGCGACTGCCCGCGGTGCGCCTCAAAGACCATGTCTGACTTGAAAACCGGAACACACACACATACATACGCACACACAGATATACATATGGACATGTACACTATCGCAAAATATCCCCCTACTGCTGTCAAGCCAGGGGAAGGGATCAATAATAACCGATGAAGACAGGGTTCCAATTTAATATCAATGACTGTCCTTTACTTTCAATCCTGACTTTTCACATTTTTGCTAAACTTACTATGGCTATTTCCCCCTTGCAGCTTGCTGGTGAGAACAACAACTTGACCTAACTGTCCATCACTACCTGATCACCCGCTCATTGATGCATTGAGTTCCAGCACCCCGAACCCGTGAACGAAAAAGATCCGACCTGCAACAAAAGACATCCAATCAGATATTGTAAAATTTCTGCTCAGTTTCAATCAGCTTTTTAATGATTTTGTTCATACAGTGTGAAAAGTAGTTAACTATACACTTCTTTATTTCCTGATTTTTGAACTACAATTATATCAGGTGTGGCTGCATAATTCACCTTCGACTGCCCAAATCCAAAAAATACGGAACAATTTTTTTCAAAAATTCTAACCCGGTTGGAAGAATTTTGAAATGTTATGCAATTATATCTGATGAGATCTATCTGGGATATCACATGGGGATCCAACCTGCGGCCAGTGGGCCATTTGCGGACCCCGCTAAGTTAGAGCTCTCATGCAGCCCGCAAGTACATCTCAGAGATATTAAAATACCTTACCTTTAATAATAGATTTCCAAAAAGATGTCATTGAACTATCCAATTCATCAATCTGAAACCAAAAATTTCTAAAATTGAGGGCAAATAGTCCGAATTTCCTCAAAATGAAGTCAAAATTTGTCAAAATTTGCTTTAAGGGTCAACAAAAATGGAAAATTTGCATCTCTGATATTGCTAAGGGTACCTTTTTCCTTCTCAGCAAATTCTTGGCATAGATATGGGCCCTACTTCCAGATTTTTTTTGTAGGCATGTTATAAACCAAAGTTGAGAGCCCCGATTTACTTGTTTGCGGTCTGCATTAGTTGTGGATTCAACCAATGCAGCCCCTGCGTCAAAAAGGTTGGACACCCTTGGTATATCATATTTTCAGAGAAAAAATAACAATGTTCACAAGAAAGAATAAATTACTCCCAGTCAAAAATCAGAATAGGCATGACGCACCTGACTTTAAGTGTATTCACATACTTCCAATTGAGCATTCCAATTCTGGTCTTTTTGCATGTCAGGTCAGGTTTCCTTTGAGGGCCTGCTACTGGTATCCTGGTAACCAGTACTACCTGTCCCAGGGCCGAGTTGTCGGCGGCTAAACCGTCACCCCCATCGGATTTCTGATGAGGAGGGTAGCTGGTTACCCTGGTAGAATGAAAAAGAAGATCTACCTACAAGGGCGTCAGCTCTGAAGAGCTAATGGCGGCCATCCAGCACATGCTGCCTTGCGTGGTGGGCGTGGTTGCCCAAAGGCTAGGCCCACCGCCGAAAACTGTGGATTGACGTCAGGAAGGGCATCCGGTCAATTATCTTTTGCTCCAATAAATCCTCACACAGCAGTATTGCTGAGTGAGGTGTATCCGGCCACCCTCGTTAACGGGGACAAAACCGGATTTAAAACTTTGGTATAACTAACTAAAAACTAGCAGGGGACTGTAGTGTAAGAGTGTGCGCTTCCGGATAAAATTGTGAATTTTTGCACACAAGTACTTTAGGCATTGATAATCCATAAAATTGATGGAAGCACTTGCCAACCCCCCTCAATGGCCCCCAGCTTGGGTTTCAAGGTTATACAGGGGTCAAATTTAAAATGTTATGAATGTGTTAAAAGCCACACATGGTGTTTGTCTGGTCACAGGATTCCAAAAAGGTATAGTTTACACTATATATGGCTTACAGTTTCGGAGATATGGGGTAAAACTGTAAAAATGATGAAAAAGTCAATTTTGGTGTGTACATGGGTCACAAGTTAAAAGTCGCTTTGCATCATTAATATGTGGTGCAAACTTGTTTCCACTAGCTTAAAGTATTGAAATAAGGAACAGTTTGCATTATTGTTATGCTTAGTTTCACGTTATCCAACAAAATAGGGACAGGTCAAAGAATAATAGCTGCGAATAGCGTTGACTTTATCGCCATTTTGGTTAATAACCAGAAACGTTAGATAGTCAAAACTATTACTTTATTTCATTCTATTAGCTAAACCAACAAATTGGAACCACATTTACAAAAAATTGGAGCAACTTTTCATTTTTGACCCCTGTACAAACCAAAATGACCTTTTTTTTTTTTACCATTTTTACAGTTTTAACCCCATAATCCAAACTATAAGTCACAGGGAGTATAAACTATACCTTTTTGGAATCTTGTAACCAGACAAACCATGGTGTGCTTTTCAAACAATCGGACATTTTAAAAATTTTTACCCCTGTGTAACCTTGAAATCTGAGCTGGGGGCATGTTGAAAGGGGCGCTGGCCAAGTGATTCCATCAATTTTTTTGATTATAATGTATAAAGTACTGTATACCAAAATTCACAATCCAATGTTATCGGATTTCACACTCACATAGATCTGTTTTCACTTTACAGTCCCCCACTATTTGAATTAGCTGGTATGTGCATTAACATTTTGTCTGTGGCTTTGGGCTCAATCATATTCTTAACAAAATGGCCATTTCCAAAAATTTTAGTTGACTTGATGCACAATTCCTTTGGTATAAGGTGTCCACAAATTCACAAGTGTTTAATTTTGCTGTGTTTTTAAAGGTGCCTGTTCGGATCAGCTTTTGTGACGCCCTGATTTAACCGGAAGTAGTATGGATTTTTATATATCATAAGTACGGATTTTGAAAAACATAAACGAATAGCACATGAATTTTTTTGAATATCGAAAGGCCAAATAATTTTATTTCTTCTCCATTTTATCAAACCTAAAATTTGTAGCCCTCAAGTCCATTTTAATATCCAAGATATAAATAAAAAAATTCTGTTTTAATAGCTGACCATAGGGTTTGTAATATGCATTGCTTCTACCATCAAAACCGCAAGTTTGTTTCCCACAGTGCTTGATGGGGCTTATATATATGTGCAAGTGCCAGCTAGGTTCTCATATCAAGTAGAAAACACAACATAAATCGGAACAAGAACCTTTAATTACTGACAGAAAAATGCCCATAACTTACCCATAGAGCTCCCTTGATGCAGCCAGAATAGTGGAGGTACTTTCAACAGTACCAGGAGGTCCATAAAAACAGCCTATTTGGCAACTGGAATAAAACAAAAAAATTATCACATTTCCTTATGTTAAGAGTGTGTGCAATTAATAGTCGCAATCAAATTATTTGTTACGTGGCGGACACATGTGTCAGTGGAAAAGCAGAGTACTCATGATCAGCAGAGGCGCGCACCCAGGTCTGGTGCAGGGGAACTTTGGTAAGTTATCAAAGTAGGGACAGCAGCCCCAAAATAGTTGTTTTGCCCTTTTACATTTTATGTGGTCAAGAATAAATGTGAGCACTATTATGACCTAAGCAGTAGTAGTAATAAATCCAAAGTTTAAATCGGTTTGGTCCCCGTGAACGAGGGTGGCCGGTTCACCTCACACCCTCAGTAACCGACCTAGCTTACTCCCTCCTTCCAATTCACCTGAATTCAATGCATCTGCCATCCTCAACCAACCATCTACTCTCCTCCTCCACTGCTTCTTCCAAGTCTTCTTTGGACGTCCTCTCTTCTCAAAACCCCCACCTCAAAATCAAAAGGCCCTTCTTAAAACATGCCCGTACCACCTCAGAACGTGCCAATCCCAACGTAAACGATTACGCACTTTGCTAAAACGGTCCATCGCTTCTTCAAACACCCTACATCTGCATTCAACGCATCAGTCTTCATCTATCCATCAATTCAAACCACCACATCACTCTAATCATGATCTCTCTGTATCCAAGGAACCACGGCAATAACCTCTGACCTAATGTTACCCTAATAAGCCCCATTATATGGCATACAAGATTGAACTGCTCACTGCACTACAAAAGTTAGACATTTTAACCAACCCAAAAGTGTATACCACCACAATGCACAAGATATGAATACCTTTTTTAAGTGACACCTGAATGACCTTCGACCTTATCTGTAGTATTAGGCAATCACATTTGGGTCGTGATAGCGCCCATATCACATTCGGTTCGGCTGAACGAGACTAAACCGTCACCATTACGTACTGCATAAACAAGTAATAACATGTGAATGATCGTGTGTCACTTCTTCTCGAATAATATATGGTGACAGCGCGTGATAAACCCACAAAAACATGGCTGAAGCAAGAAGCAGCACGAAATATATTCCACTAACGGAGAAGTTTCAATCTCTACGGGACCAAAACAGCGAGTTATGCCCAATGGTACTTCTGATTTTCGAGCGCTATGGACAAGCTTCTGGTCTTTTTAAACAAATCGCCGCGGGAGCAAGTAAGTGGTGTTGTGTTGCCATGGGTGAATGCGCCACGATATTCTTCACCACCCGCAGCGTGGATGAAACGACAGCTTCATATGACAAAGTTAAGGCCCGCATTAGATGATATTATGAAGTTCGCAAGAACATTATGTTGAAAGAGCAAAATTCAACAAAAGGCACCAAATGCCTGGTGAACCAGATGCCTTCATCCAGGTTTGTACTGCGATTATCAGAAACGACTGTCAATTATGGTGCATTAAAGGAGGAATTAATTCGGGACAGATTGTTGTAGGGGTAGAACGAGACTCTCTTCTCTCTCCTCGACTTTCTCCAGCAAAGCCTATCTCACCACTGCTACACGTACAATCAGCCGTCACGCTGAAGCACGGAAGCAAAATCGTGATGTGGTTCGTGGAGACACAAACTGAGACTATGTAACACACGTAAATCCAAACTATGCTCATGCCAAGGGTACCGCCCATCCCGAAAAAAGGGAAAACCGCAACGTAGTAGCCATCCCAAACACCCGCAGAGTGGTACTGATACTTGGTAAGTGGTGTGGTCCGTCAACGCCATGACCGCAGTGTTTGTCCTGCCAGAGATGTAAACCTGCAACAAGTGTCCAAACTTGGACATTTTCAAGCAGTTTGTCGCAGTGTACGGCCCACAGGTCGCACGTCAACGAGATAAGGGATCTTTGAGAATTGATCTTCCATTTCTGTGAAATAAAAGACCAACATTACAATTAGTGACCACTGGAGTGCTGAAATTCGGTAAATAGAATACCAAACTGTCTCAAAGCTCGCCACTGGAGCTAGCGGTGTCAGTCTTCAGTGACAAGATGTCAGTGGCTCAACCAAGACGTATTGCGTCAACCCGTGATCAAAGTTCTTCGTGGGCCAGGTGGAACTAACCTTAATGTAATTGGAACATTTGAAGCTTCCCTTCAATACAAAGAGAGCCTATCTACATCATAAAGATCAGCCAAATTCCTTACTCAGCCGTTCAGCATGTATCAAGTTGGGACTTGTCGCAAGAGTTGACGAGGTGACTAGGCCTACGCGTACAACATTTAGCCCCAACTTCAAGTGAAATTTCAGGATATTCTCATGTAGGGCAAACTGCAGAAACTGGAAAAAAAAAAAAACATCATATAACATCGCCCAGATGCCACAGCCCGTCTGCTATTGGCACCAGGAGAATCCCCCATCCTATGCTGGATAAAGTGAAAGCTAATCGAGAGATCCACCCAAGGCGTTCATTCCCCTGTGACCTCACCACAGATTTGGTGTTTCCGACTAGTTTTTTTGCGACTTTGCGTCCCCAAAGCCCTAGTGGAGCAGTCAGAGTGTGCGTAGATCTTACACTCACTTGAACAAAGTGTTCAACGAGAGCTACATCAGATGTCTTCAGTGGATGAAAGTCTTCCGCGAAGTTGGGAAAGATCAATATCTTCACAAAACTTGACGCGAACAGTGGATTTTGGCAACTACCCTTGGACGCAGATCAATTGCTTACAACATTCCATACCCCCTTCGGGCGTTTTTGTTTCAACCGCTAAACCATTCGAATCCGCTACTCTACAGAAATATTCCAGCGTACAATGTCCAACATCCTTGAAGGACTTGATGGAGTTATTTGTCATATGGATATGTTCTGCTTCCACAGTTCACTCAGACGAGCATGAACAGATGGTAAGAGCAGTACTGACACCTACTATGATGCTGGTCTCACACTCAACGATAAATGTGAATTCTCCAAGAGGAGATCCGGTTCCTCGGACATATTGTCAATGCTTCAGGACTTAGCGCAGATACGCAGAAATGACGCCAGCGCGACAATTCCCCATACCAACCAATTTTAGGAACTTCAAGCGCTTCCTGGGCATGGCTAATCAGCTGGGGAAATTCGTTCCATCACTTGCAGAAATCAACGAACCGTACGTCAGCTCCTAACGCAAGGATAACTGCCTACAGTATTTGGTGACACCACAACAGCGTTCTTTTCAGCATTCAATAAGGGACATTCTCACATCACCATATGTATTAGCTCACTATGATTGCACAACGCCCAACAATTAAATTGCAGCAGACGCTTTCATCACAAGGGATCGTGCAGTCCTCATTCAGAGTCAGGTCATGACGGCAGGCGACCAATATGCTTAGCGTCCAGATCCATTGAGTGACACTGAACAACTGAACAGCGGTACGCGGTAATCGAAAAGGAGGCACTCGCAGCAACCTGGGCTTGTGAAAAGTTTACGGACTTATGTACTCGGACTACATTTTATTTACCTTTAGAGACAGATCACAAACCTCTTGTTCCTCTGCTGAGCACAACTGGGCTTGCTAAGATGCCACCTTGAGGCATTCACAGGGTTTAGAAGATGCGTTTCAACCCAGAACGTTTGCACGTTCCCTGGTACCACCAGATAGGCGCGGATACACTGTCGCTATCCACCTTTGTAGCGTACCTGCATCAGTCCGATGTATTACTCATGGATGAAGTTGAAAGCCTAACTCAAGTCAGCTCTCTCCTGAACACACTCCCAGCAACTCAGCAACGTCTACAAGACATTGCAGCAGCTCAAAAGCAGAATGAAGTATGGCACGCAAATCAGCCAATAGTTGCACCACGCAAGGTTGGCCATCGTACATTGCACACCTCCATTGGTTTTCTCAGTATTGGGAAACAGAGCCTCATCTTGCGATTGTCAACGACATTCTACTGTATGATGAAACGTCTAGTGATCCCAAGACCAATGCGCTTGGATATTCTCAACTGTATTCACCAGGGTCATTTGGGTATCACAAGTTCCCGTGCTAGAGCACGTAGATCCGTATGGTGGCCTGGACTCTCTAAAGCAATAGAAGACATGGTTACCAAGTGTTCAACGTGTGCCAAGGATCGCCCACCGGACTAAAGAACCACTGATGCCTTCTTCTTCTTCTCTTTCTTCTCTCCCTACTCGTCCGTGGGAAAGACTTTGAATGGATCTCTTCCAACACAATGTGGAATGTCTATTTTGATCGTATTGACTACTTCTCAGTGGATTGAATTAAAATTAAACGACTTTGGTGAACAGAACAGCTGAAGGAGTCATTACAACACTGAAAGCACTTTTCGCAGTTCACGGAATCCCTGACGTGGTGTTTCGGACAATGGACCCGTTTTAGTGCAGATTGGTTTCCGCGTTTGCAGCAACATATGCTTTTGTGCACACAAATAGCTCGCCATTGTTCCCGTCCTCTATAACTGGGAGCCGTCAAGAGCGGTTCTCACAGTGAAGTGCCTTCCTGAGAAAAATGAGACCCATACCTCGCACTTCTCACTATAGGTCAACCCCTCTGCAAATGGCTACACCAAGTGAACTACTGATGGGACGCGCCTACGCAAGCAGTTACCAGGTCTTCCACATACTCTAACAGCCACAGTGCAACCTCAAGATCTTCATTCTAGCGTCAGAAAAAAGCATCGTACAGATCAACCACAGCGTAACTTCCAACCAGCGACACAAAACCAAAGAACTTCCCATGTTGCAAACCGGTGACAACGTCTGGGATCAGAGATCAAAAGCTCTACAGTCATATGTAGAGCCTACACCAGAACCCTAGATCTTACCTGTAAACAATTATCACGGCAACCGTGCTTCACAACAGAGCAGCATTGGTTTTTCCGTGGCAACACAACCCACCACCTATTGCCAGCTATTCAGCCATCAAGGAAACAACAACAAAAGGCCGCAACCACCAACTCGCCCTACTGCCACGAATGCACAACCAAGACCACAGGCGTTCCGACCGGTTTCAAAACCGCTAACCAGAAAACACCACCAAACCACCAACTTGTGTCTACAAGAACAACACGCATTGGTATGGGTTGTGAAGCCAAACCCCAAATACAGTGACTATTTGAAATAGACACCTGTTTTACATTAGTAGTTGGACTGAATGACCCTACAGAGTGTTAATTAATGCTCATTGTTTAGTAAATAACAGTTTCTTACCCTTTTATTATGTAACATCAACATCCTAGGTATACCAACACTGCACAATTATTTACAAACAACATTCTACTACGATGTTGAGGACTGTGCCTGAAGATCGTAGACCACAGATGTTGGAGCTTATGTTATTTGTTCATATTTAATGTTATCTTGTGATGGTACCACACAACACACAATGGACCAGAATAATGTCCATGTCACCACACAGTGGGTTTATAGGGTAGTCCACCCCTATACCCTAGATTAAAAAATTTAAAGTTTAAGAGTTTACTAGAGAACTTTATTTGAGAACAGTTCAATGTTCCATGACTGAAAAAGGGGAACAGAGAGATACTGGACTCGTGAACTGATAAAATCAACACAAGACGCTGTGAGTAAAATATCACATTTAATCATTTCTGGATAGGACTTTTAGATAACATTTGCAGTGATAAAATGCATGCTTATTATACTTAAAGGGAGGTGGTAGTATTAGGCAATCACAGTTGGTCGTGATAGCGCCCACCATAGCACATTCGGGTCCCTCTGGCTGAACAAGACTACCGTCCGCCATTACTACTGAATAAACAATAACATGTGAATGAATCGTGTGTCACTTCTCGCATATATAGTTTTAATTTATTCCCCCCCCCCTTTTGTTACCCCACATAATACCCTCGTCTCAATGTATAAGCATACCAGTACGAACTTGATCCTTACTAACACTAAAAGATAGACAACATAACCAAAAGTGATACCAAAATGTTTGACACACGCACGCCACAGCGCACCACACCAATGAAAGGCTTTATGAATTTGGAACTGATGACCTAAACATAAGCTAGTGTTGTATAATTTTTTTGCACCCCGGGTGCTTTTGCTGTCCCACAACCTGCCTGGGTAGTGGTGGTAATCAGGCCACTGAAATTATGAGTTCAAGCTAGTTCAAGACTGCTATAGATAATTGTGTGTGTGTCCTTGGGCGAGATACTTTGTCTCAATTGCCATGTTTTTACCCAATGTCAATAGGGTTATACGGGAGTTGTTATAGGATGATATTATGATCACTGTGATGAAGGTTTGGTACACACCTATCCACTTCCGCGATGTGAAGCACAATGATTAACCAGCTGTATTTAATGATCATGTCTAGAAATAGTAGAAAAATCTGGATCAACACTGATATTACCATACCCCGAGCCATTTTTAGAGTGAGAAATTTGGAAGGATTCAATCCCCCTCAGGGTCTAATTTCGGCTAGAACCAAGAATCAATTCTCACACATCTTCACAGATGCTCATGAACTAATCTGTGAGAATCTAAGTAGATTCGACACTGTTGAAACACTAAATGTCTTGATTTGGAAAAATCTCAATGTTTTAAGGCCCTCACTGTGAATTACCAGGATTTCTTATAATCTGCATATATGCATGCACCCTGGCAACAGTTTTTTTGACAATCTTAAGCCCTCCCCCAAGATAAACATTGGTAGGGGAATCATTTTTTTATTTAACATTAAGATTGACTTCTTTTTTAGCTGGATTTTGGTCTTGAATTCTTGAAGTGTTCTCTCTTCCAGGTCTGAATTCATGAATGCAACAAAATTTAATTCCTCATATTACTGGGTAATTACAATTTAGACAATTTTTTTCAATTTAAGACAATTTTTCAGTTTCTCGCACACCTTTTAAGTTTAACTTTATGGAGAATCTAAGACTCTCATAAATCTTGATTGCGAAATCTCAACTGATTCTCTCACCTTTCCTTTCCCCAGATTTCTAACCCTGCCCCTTAAGGGATTAGCAGCGATTTGTAATCCGAAGCATCGAAAAATCATCAAAATTCATAGTTTTTTATTTTTTGTTTACTGGCATGATATGCAACACACCTGCAAGTGGTTGGCTTGAATCCGGGTCTTAAAGACAATGCAGTACTTTTTATGTGATTCTAATTTCTATACTGCGTATCAAAATTCCGACTTGAGATCAAAAAAAAGCCTTCCCGGCTGCCTATCACAGATTTTCAGCGTGGATCTTGTGCACCATGATCATACAGTTTGACCTCAAACACAACCATGATTGATCTTTGGTTATTTTGTACTGGTATAAACCGCAATCAACTGTAGTGTAGATTTTGAGATGCCGTCGCTATTCTATTTGGCGGAGAAGTATAACAATATCCTCAAATACTTAATTTTTTCACTATTTGGTGTTTGTTTCAACATAAGTCAGTTTATAATGGAATTGTACACACAAGCTTAACTGCCCTGGATTTATAAGTTAAAAATGCCTTTCCACATTTTTTTCAATTCTCCTCGCATTATCGCTGCTAATCCTTTAAACTAGTAATTCGTCTATTACATCCTGCTCCTTCAGTGATTCTTGAAGAACGCACTACCTCCGTCTTGATAAGCCACTTTCATCTACAGACCTGGACACTGATTGAAGAAGCGAGATTTGGATTATGGTCAGCTAGAGTTATGAAAAAAATTTAAATTTCCCAGGAATATAGTCGCATTTCTCACAATTTCCCAACTATATCTTACGTATAAATTTCCCTTCCAATGACCCGAGTTTTCCCTCCCAATGCCGATTTTCCTGGAAGGGACTTCCCAATTCTGGTGGTGGTCCTTGTGTAAGATATTCATGAGTAGACTGGGTAAAACTCTTTTAGGAATAAAGCTGTACAATACCTTGTAACCTTTGATCCTCTTATAGAAGATTTCATGCTAGTCATAAATTCCATGATGTCTTACACGAGAATGAAACCCAATTCCAACTTTTTTTGAGCCTAAATTTACGGTTAACATTCAACACTTATTTTGAGTCGAGTCACGGTCAGGTACTTTTTACAGATTGTGCAAACGCACAATTAAAATATTATTATAATATTCTTTCCTTGATAACAAAACTTACTATTTCTCCACCCATGGTATGAGAGCTACTTTCTTTTTGGAAGATTCAGCTGATGATCTGGGCCTGCCTTTGCCCTTATTAATTTTCCACTACCCTCCCTAGATATGCTTGCATGGTGATATACAACACGCTGTACTGTTGTGCTTAATCCAATGTAAAAGGAAAATTACTGATGACTACCTTGATCTTGAAAAATATATTGACTGTTTTAAGGCGGACTTAATTCCAGATGAGGGTGCCCAGTGCCCCTTCATTTTCAAATCAAACAATTGGTGTTTTTGGCAAATAAATAATGCTCATACCATACTAATCCCTGTGTAAAATAGCTAAGCTCAATCGAAAGTCCTTCATAGAGAAAATCACAACGTTGGTAGAAATTCCGGATTCAAAATTATTTGTATACACAATATCCTATTGCACTTGCTGGTACATAAATTTTACTGCCTGAGAACAAAAAAAAACATATTCACTCAACTTTGACTATTTTTAGTTCCGATTATTTTAAATACACAAAAAAAAAAATATTTTTGAAATGTCTAGTCGGGTCGGCCTTAAATAGCTAATAACTGTATAAAAAAAAATTGTTAGGTTAACGTTTTGTTTGGGTAAATTCCCAGGAAAAAAATATCAAACATTTTTGAGGTAATGGAACTTGGGAATGCGCAGTTTACCCGACAATCAAGTGGCCCTGACTAGATCCTTTACTAATTGGCCTGTAGCATATGTCCTATTCTTCTTTCGAACAAAACACACATAAGTCCATCAGCTTTTTTGAGCCATGCAAGTCGTCTCTTATTTTTAGAGTCAATTTAGCAATGGCGACACAGATTTTGACACCTGATAAAGTAGGTGACATGCAAGAGCCATTACCACTTACCTCCCTGCAAAAATCATCAATCCATTTGCGGGCAATTCTTTCCTATAGGCCTACAAAGGTCCTAATTTGTATGTTATAATAAAAGCGCCCTCTATATGCCTTATTTACCATAGACAGACGTGTAAAACCTGATATTTTATAAAAATCATATTGGCCCGCAATGAAAGTTCATTCTCACAAAATTACAGAGAATGTATAGTGGCATAAATACTACTAATCCACATTAGGTCACTGCCAAAAGTTGTGTGTCGCCGTGATATTTTTTGTTGTATATTCTGCGTTTAATAAATGAAGACTTTCAAAATATGCTGTGCAGAGTTAAAGGACAGGCCAGGCTACAAACATGTTTTTTATTTTTTTTTTTTTCCTGGTAAGAATGTTTTAAAATGTTTAAACTTAATAAATGCCAAAACTGAAAATTTCCCGCAAATATCCCAATATTCCCGGGCCCTTCAAAATTCCCGCAGGCCGCGACAATCGCCTGCCCGAGTAGCCGTGGCAAGTAGAATTTTTTTCGGGCAGTTTCAACTTGGGTACGTGCCCGTCGGGCCAAGTCCAAATATCAGCTAATGGTTTTATGTTTACTGATTTTACTCCTAAACCGTCACTATATAATCAGAAAGAGTAATTACTAGACCATA
>JAMKCH010038866.1:0-34828 GCA_023653785.1 Ophioderma brevispina | reverse complement strand
ACCGTTTGTGGCATACGATGGACGCTACACGCCCGTGCAGGGACACTGTTTTAACGCGCATCCTTCCACCACTAACTTATGCAAAGTATTTCATATTCCATTAAATATGAATAGAAAGAAAGGAATGTGCACTGAAAATACGCCGTTTTTTTCCCCGTCATGTCTTTTTTGTTTATATATCAATCCTGGGGATCATCTAAAGCCCAATATTACTTCCAAATATTATAACCCGCTTTAAAAAAGATGTCCGCAAAAAACCAACGTTTCGATCTGAGCTTAAGGTCCGGTTTTGACAACATTGTTTATAAATTGTTCTTTTTTTTGAAGCTTAGATAGTTGCTCATCATCAGGAGTCAGAAATTTAACATGTACTAAAATTAATCCTAAGATTCCATCCTGTGTGATGTAACTTCTTTTAATCAACGAAGACGAGAACGAAGAACTCTCGCTAGAATCTGGCCTCATTTCCCATCTCGCAGAATCGTCAGTTTATAATTAAAGGTTAGTGATAAATTGTGGATGACGACTGCGGCTTGTTTCGTACTTTTTTAATTTTCAACAGGAACATAATTAAATTAATATTCGATGTTTTATTAAGCTTTATGAAGATGATTTCGAAAAATACCCAGGGAAGTGGAAATCTGAACTTGAGAGGGTCGATTCAAAACAACGTTCTGGCAATGCCTTTGCACGCTTTGTAATCATGCATGTGCCGTAGACATACCGTAAGCATGGTGAAGATTCGCCAATCGATACGAAATTACGTCACAGGAATAACCTCTATTAAGGTCCATTCATATTTCATACATGCATGCAAGCAAATTGGTTGAAAATCATCTCTGACTCACTCAGCATACCAACACAGTTTTCAAAATTGCATTGTGCTTGCTGGTGTTGGATCATAGATGGTTTTCACCATATTCACTTTACTGCACTGCAGTGCAATAGAGGGAAGTATGAATTAGAAATAAAGGGGGATGCAGTATCGTTTAATGGCGAATAATGTGTCCGAGGTCGGAAAACCTTAAATAATGGTCGAGGCGCAGCCAAGCCCACCATTATTTTTATTTTTTTTCCAGCTTGAGGATACATTATGGCCCATATATGATACTTCAAACCCTTATTTCTATTCTATGACTAGACATATCTTATTTAATAAGAAATGTATTTGCGCCCCATATCATTTTTGCTCCGTAAACTGACCAATGAGAATGCTCCATTTGTCAATAATGGGCAGCAGAGGTAATAGAAATGGACCTTTAAAGGTATAATAAATACCAAAATCACATCTGGTTCGCTATTGCAAGCATTGACAGTAAGTACTTAGGTACACCAGGGCACATTTTTTTTCAGGACATGCTGTTGTACATTCCTTGGACCATCTTGCAGCACGAGTGCTGCTGCCAATCTTTCTGTTTCATTACTGGGCCTACTCAAGGCCAATCATGTAGATGACGATGAATTCACTTATACTTGTAAGTAGTTGTTCAGTGTTGTGGACATTTCCTTTTTTAATATTTGAGTTTTTGATGGTAGCATATGGTTTCTCAAGAGTTAAAAGACAGCTAATGACCAGAAATTGGGGGGTTCTGATGATTTCCTTAGTGACCAGCGTATTGATGATTGTAACGCCATGATACGAACGGTGAATGGCATCCCTAAATGCCGGGTATTTGTTATTATTATTAATTTAAGATAGCTCACTAGACTTTGATAAGTATGCTCCCCCTCAAAAAAAATAGAGTGTAATTTTATAACTTTGTGTTAAACAGCGTTTAGTCATGAGTCATGAAAGAAAAAAGCCATGTGTATAACATTAGTGGCCCAAACTAAAAAAAAAACAACTTCCATTTCTGCCCAAGGGAGTTCCTAGGGGTTCCAATTTTTGGCATTTTCTACTAACAAAATTCTTTAAAATTGACTTCCAATGTTACATCCAACCTTGTTGCTCTCGGATAGTTATTAGCTTAAAATTGTTATTTTTTGTCAATTCCTTATTACTCACTTGTTACTCTGTCATAGAACTGATATTGTAACAATTGAGTACCATTTTGTGTCGCCTGCCCTAAGCAGGAAGACACATAGGGATCACTTTGTCCACTGTGTTGTCTGTTGTTTGATGTCCTGTTGTTGTTGTTGTTGATGCTGTTGTAAAAAGGGTTAACATTTGCCTGTAATTAACCTTATATTCTATTTAAATTCATCCATTTTATACATTACGAAATGATCAACTGTGCTCAAAAAAGAGCTCATCAGACAACCGCCTTATTGGCCACATTAAAAATTTCGGTGCGCCCATGCCTAGTAGCGGTCCACCTAAGCAATCGGTAGCACCCATCACTATCGCCACTGCATCCATGATCCTTGCTCTTTTTTTTTGTGTCTCAGTCGGGGCACCATGTTGCATTTTGTATTGGGATTTTTTACTAATTTTTCCCCATTATCTCCTATTTATTGGAGACATATATTTATATATGCATCTGGAGGGATGTTTGTAAAGCTACTGTTCATCGGAGCTTGGTGGATGACGTGCTGATGATGTTGGTGAAGATTTTTTAAGATTGGAATTCGGAGGATAGAATTCAGAAGTCGGAATTCGGAGATCAGAACTCGGAAGATGTTGATATAAGTATTATGTCTTATCCTTCACATGGTTGCCCGCGGCCTCAGTCCGTTTTTCGCGTCGCTCGTACTGCGGGTATAAGTGTTATCCTGCCAGTTTAGCTCCCAACTTGTAGTCCACAATTGACCGCCAGGGCATGGTTGGGATATGTGTGTCCCTGTATCGTTGTCTCTCCCTTGCATTTATTATATTTTTTTGTCTTTCGCCCTTTTTCTAGCCTCGCGGTGCAACACTGTCATTTTATGTTTTTTCTCATGTATTTCCAGCTCGTGCCGATATCTCTAATTCTTATAAGATTTGGGGGGGGTGCCCTGCGTCTGGCTTGTCTCTTCACTTGTCTCCTTGGCTTATCCTATTCTCATGTGGAAGCCAGGTTCATCGGCACAGGTTTAATTACTATATATAACATCCGCGGCATGTTCGTCTTACTTGTGATGTTGCAGAAAGAGGTCTTCTACCGTGGCCACTCCGAAGAGTTGAGGGTAGATTTTCCTTCGAAGGACAAGACAAGAACCCGCATGAACTGTGTGTGAAGTGCTGTATTGTTCAAGATAAGGACCTGGATATATATAACTAGTTTGGTCAGAATTGGAAATCAAGATTTGGACGGAATAGATGTGTATATGGAGAGAAAGGACAAGATGATTTAAGGCCAAGGCTACACAGTTCCATCTCCGTCCAGGGCAGGGCATCTCCCTCCGGGTCAGCGACCAGCGATGACTCTACCCAAAATTTCTACCAAATCCAGACCAATCAAAGATTACCTTTGATTATAGTATCCAGGCGATACTACTACCGTGGTTGCAGAGGCTACATAAGTTTATAGGGCAAGTTCGCCCAACCACTCGATCTTCTTATGAAGATTAAGGGCCTATGATGATGTGAATTCAGAGTGGATTAAGTGAAAATTTTGACTGGCTACTCTATCCAACCTTGTTTGCGCTCGTATATTTTATTAGCTTAAAATTGGTATTTTTGGTCAATTCCTTATTACTCGGTCAAGAACGATATGTACAATTGAGACCATTTTGTTCGCCTGCCCTGCAAGGCATTAAGACACCTAGGGGATCACTTTGTCGCACTTTGTTGTCTGTTTGATGTCTGTTGTGTGGTTTTTGTGTCTGGTTTGTTAAAAGGTTTAACAATTTGGCCTTAATATCCTTATATTCTATTTTATCCCTTTTTATACATTACGAATGATCCAACTGTGCTCTCAAAAAAGCCATCAACCCCCTTATGCACATTAAAATTTCGGTGCGCCCATTCCTAGGTTTGTCGGTCCCTACCTACATGGTACACCATCCCTAATCGCAATGGCATCCCTGATCCTTGCTCTTTTTTTTGTGTCTCAGTTCTGGGCAACCATGTTGACTTTTTAATTGGGATATTTAACATAATTTTTTCCCATTATCATCATCTCTATTTATTGAGACATATAATTTTATATTGTCAGTCGGGAGGATGTTGGTAAACAACTTACTGGTTCTCGGAGCTTTGTGGAATGGGACTTGCTGATATGTTTTGTGAAGATTTTTTACATTGGAATTCGGATGATCAGAATTCAGAAGTTCAGAATTCAGAAGTTCAGAATTCGGAGATGTTGATAAAAGTATTATGTATTATCCCATTCACATTGTTGCCCCTCTATCCTCAGGCCGTTTTTCGCGTCGCTCGTACGGCGGTTAAAGTTGGCTTATTCCTTGGCCAGTTTAGCTCCCCCCTTTGTAAGTCCACAATTGGACCCGCCCGGCAATGTTGGGGAAATGTGTGTGTCCCTGTGTCTGCTCCCTTGCATTTTATGTATTATTTTTTGTTCTTTCGCCCTTTTTTTATCGCCTCGCGGTGCAACCAGGTCATCTCTTTTTTTCTCATTGTATTTCCAGCTCGTGCCGATGAATCTTCTAATTCTTCTCAAGATTTGGGGGTGCCCTGCGGTCTGTCGTGTCCTCGTCCACCTTTTTCTTCCTTGGCCTTTCCGTATTCTAACATTTGGATAATCCATGTTCTTAGCACAGGGTTTGTAATTACTATATATAACATCCGCTGCCTGTTCGTCTTACTGTTGATGTTGCAGAACATGTCTTCTAACCGTGCCCTCCGCAATGTTTGAGTGTAAAGATTTCCTTCGAAGACAAGACAAGAACCCTCATGAACTGTTGTGTGAAGTGCTGTTATGGTTCAAGATAAGACCTGGATATATATACACTGTTTGTCAGATTGGAATCCAGAATTTGACGAATTAGTGTGTAATATGGATAGAACAGATGCTTTAAAGGCCAAGGCTATACACAGTTTCCTCTTCCGGTCCAGGCACTCCTCCGGGTCAGCGACCAGCGATGACTCTACCCAAAGATTTCTACCAATCCCAGACCAATCCAGATCTACCTTTGATTATCGTCTCCAGGCGATACTACTAAACCGTTGTTGCAGAGGCTACATAAGTTTATAGGGCAAGTTCACCCAGCCACTCTATCTTCTTGAAGATTTAGGGCCTATGATTGCTGTGATCAGAGTGTATTAAGTATACTTTTGCTGGCTAATCTATACCCCTCCTTCCTTCCATTCATCATGAATTGGAAGATTTATCAAACTGTTTAGTAGTCCGACGATGCCGCTACTCTAAATTAAAAGTAATCAAACCATTGGCTTTTTTGTCTCGGTGGTAACGGTAAGACCGACGGCTTTACGGCTACTACACTTGAGTTATCAGCTTTGCATAAGGTTTATTCAACTTTGAGATACTTCGCCTCGGTCCTATGATGATTCCTTATTACGTGAGCAGTCGGGCTGGCACACCATATCTCCGTAAGTATAGATAAGCCGCTATCACTGCATCTGTTGTGAGGCATATGATTATAGGTCTGAGTTAGGCAACCTTGGTAGCAGTCAATAGAGTCCACCGGCCATTGTTAAGACCTTTTTATGTTGATAGAGAATTGGACAACGGTACCGGTGGGACCCGTAAGACCGGAGGCGTTTTCGTGGTGGGCTTTCGATAGCATTGGGTGATGATGGTTTAAGAGAAGAATTAATGAAGTGTCATGATATTCTGAGTCTGTTCTACACTACTTGACCCCGTTCTTCACGTCCCGTGGTTTAACCCGGTTCTATTACTGCCAGACCTCCCCGATTGTTTACTGTTAATTATAATGACGGGTCCATGAGTTAGTTATACAGTAAATGATCCTTTCTTCGGCGATGTGGAGTTAGATATTCTTCAACACGATTCAAGCTTTTCCTCCACCGCTCCGAGGAAAGTTAGAGCTGTCGGAGGCGAGGTGTTTATTCAAAAGAGAAGATTCGCTTCTTACTTCCGCCTCCGTTGTCCGGCTGCATAACCGTCGCTGGGCTGTTTACCATGGTTATTCTGTTTAAAGTGCTTCTACCGTTCTTTTTCCGTCGAGCTAACCGCGGGCTCACCATTTCTCTCCGGAGTTACACGCTTCTCCCTTTCCTCCGTAGAACCAACCATTCTTCATCTAGTTCAACCATCGGGCCGTTTGTCTACTCATGTTAACACTTTTCATTCCCCGTCTCCTACCAGTCTAGTCAATCGTCTAGCCGTCTTTGTGCTTTCAGAAATGTTCCTCCTCTCCTGTTCACTCATCTCGTACCAGAATGTGAAGATTTCCGTGTTCTGTTCTTCTAGACCCGCTCGACTTCCTCCAGAGGGTGTAGTTTAGTATGAAAGTCTTCGGAGAGATATCCCTGTGATAGTAGTTTGGGTTTCTCCGTACAGAGATAGCTCTCGTTAAGAATTCTTTCTCCCTCCGCCTAGAGGTTTTCATTCGAGTAGCAAAAAGACATCAAGATTCTCCTAGCCATAATTATTATGAAAGTTTTAAGAGGCTCCTTCCGGATAGTTCTTCACGGCGGGGATTCAAGTTCTATGATCAAGGGATATTTTCTGGATCAAGACATATGATTACTTTTTCATAAATCTTTACACTAAAGATCCAGATCCGACTTATGTTATTAGAAGGCATTTTCTACTCCGACGGGAACGTTCCTCTGGCCCAATGACATAGCCTCTTTTAGTAACTCTTTTATAAGAGTTCAAGTGGAATATGTTTTATTATTTTTCGACATCAGACGTAAGATGACATGATGATTATCTTTCAATGTAAGTGTTAGAAATCTATAGCTCGGTAAAGTTAAATGTCTGCCTCCCAGGATTGTGAGCGTAAACTTAAAGTGTTATGTATTACCATATCTTTAGAGTAACCTATCCGGAAGTGGTTTATTCTTCTCATGACTCATTTCCTTAAGATTCATCACAACTATGAGCCACCTCAGGGACAGCTCCTCTTTCCTATTGCAGTTTCAAGCTGAATTTCTGAGACTCTCAACCACTATTGCTGATGCTACTCCCCTCATTGCACTTTCTAGTCCGAAGTATTCCAGTTCAGAGCGCACTGGTGAAAATGTGGGTAAAGAGTCTGATTTGATAGAGGATACCAAACTGTGAAGATTTCCCAGTTTTGTTGTCGGCCTTATTCCGATGTTCGGCTCTTCGTCTTTGAAAAAGTTCCCTGTTCCTTGCTTGTCGGCTGTTTTGGTTCATCGAAGTTGGAAATGTGCTTCGACTATTCTTCAGATACTTAGTCTACATTTTCTGCTTCAGCCTGCTTAAACATTACATGAAACACTTGGTGAAACTCTTATTCCTGTGCTGGATCTATTCCGACTATTGATGAGTTCTGCAAGTCTATTTGGTAAGTTATCAAAAGACTCCCAGCTCAGATGGGATTCCTGACTTCGTACAATGTGAGGGAGATTTCGAGTTCTTCAAAGTTCCCTTTGGGTTCCCACCTTGCTGGATTAGATGACGTCTGTTGAGAAGACTTTACGTTAGCCGAGTCAATGCCCATCAGCTGGGGTTTGAAGATGGTTCTTCTAGTTCATAGGATAGCTAATGGGGTAAATTCAATCAGAGACCATAGCCCTCAGCTGAGTTGAGACTGGATCTTCGTCGAATGCAAATAATATGGAATAGATGAGTAGATTCTTGAGTGGAAGTAAGATTGTAATCTTCCGAGCATTTTAACATTGGCCCTGTGTGGTTTTATTTACATCGAGTGTAACCCTTACTGTCTAAAGTCATCTTATGAGCAGTTTGTTTGAGCCTCTTGTGGAGCTGTCTAGAATCTATGAGAGATGTTTTCGTTTTCCTATGACAGATAACCACTTTGAGTCGAAGGTTTCTTCAGACTAAACCTTTTTTGATTAATGGCTACCAGAAGAGGAGGGCTTCCACTTTTACTATATTCTGCCAACAGAGGAAACAGAGGTCCTTTTCCGAAGTCGATTTACGACTAATAAGGCAGCAATTCAACTATAAGCCTCCAGTCAGTATAGGAAGTTGTCCTTCTACCCATTTCTTAAGGGCGTCTTGATTTGCGTCTATGAGGAAGGTTTTAATACCTGATTCCTACCTACCTATGACCCCCAGTGGGGCGTCTAAAGCCTTTATTCCCGGCGTAGCGGTCGATTTCCTCCTTCAGACATCGTGTTCTGCACATTTCTCAGAAGGTTCCATTCAGAGTTTACCACTCGTCCGACGATGGAAGTCAGATTTTGTTTTACTCCTATGCCAAAAGGAGACTCAAGGCGAGAGTTCTAGAAATGACTTGGAAGGAGTTAGTTAGGAAAAAGGAAAATCTTTTTCCCAATTCTAAATCGATGGAAGGTTCTACTCTTCCTAATCCGAAGTTACACAGGAGATCTCTACCAATCCTTCACCCTTACACAAACTCCCTGTACTGATTTATTCGTCGAACTTTTCAAATGAAACTCCTTCAGCTGTTATCTAGGAGTTGTTTTAGGGCTTGGTCGCACAACGTTAGACTTAAGGAGTCTTACATCCTTGTTCCTGTTTTTCATCATAAACTATGGGCTTCGCTTCCCCCAATCGACAACCAGTCTACCATTCGAGTTCTGACCTTCGGTCTTTCTATCACGGCGCCTTACCTTTACAAGATTAGTATAAACAGCGGCATAAACAGCTGAGAAGGAGGGGTATCCAGATATTCGTCTATTTCGCCGACTGCTTGATTGTAGCACCAAACAGTCTAGTCTGATAGTTAGTTATTGGTTATTAAGATGGTGAAGAAACTGGGTTCCATGCCTAACTTAAAATTTCTAACCCTGCCCCGAGTCTGAAGCGGGAGTTTCTTGAGCAATCTTAGATCTGAAGAATTACAAAGCTTTTCCAACGAGAGAGATTTTGCAGAATTTTTTAGTGCTCCTGCTCCTTATGAAGTGAAGTTCATCTCCAGCCTCATCTATGGTTCTGCTGCTTAGGATTGATGGCAAGCTTGGTAAAACGTTCTACCATTCCTACAGATGTGTGGTCGGAACTTTTTCCCGCTACACCTTCGGAGTTTCTACTAGACTACTGTCAGACCTATATCACCAGTCCTTTGAAGACTAAAGTTTTGAAGTATTTCGATGGTTTTAAAGCAACTCTAATGTCTTATGGTGGGAGTAATTTCAAGATTTCAAGACTCCACACACCAATTCACATCTTAACGACGAGATTCTTCGAAACAGGTTAGACAAGCATGCATGAGTCCCACAAATTATACTCTAGTAGCTCATGTTGTTTTTGTATGCATATACTATCCAGAGCTAACCTCTTCAGGAATCCACTAATTAAAGGTCAGGAACATATTTGTTGGTAACATCTTCTGCACTGACCCGAAAAGGCTGAAAATGGCCACGTCCCCTTTTTGGGGGGTCACGCCCCTTTTGAGTGAAGTACTACTGACTGTATCTACAGAACCGTTGGACCTAGAAGTTGAGAGACACTCAAATTTGCGGAATGAGACCACATTATGTGGGGTCAGTAATACATTTTTTTATACCAAGTCAAGGTTTTTTAAGAAATTGTCAAAAACTGATTCCATATCAACCATATCGCGCACCTATACAATTATGAATGAATTCATATGTTTTTCATGCCAGAAAAGGAAGGATGTCACCATACACCTTAACTCTCCTCCGGGATATTTTGGGGTACTAAGGGTAGTCACAAACAGAAATTAATATTCCTTTCCGTTCTCAACGGCAGCCCGTAAAAATGTTGTGACCGTGAGCAAAATTGGTAATATATTAGTTAACAACGGTGCCATTTTTAAGATGCCTTATAACAGTGTATTTTGCTCCAAAACTCATCAGTTTGTTAAAAATTTAAAAAACCCCCCCTAGTTCTGACGTTTGTATTGCACAAACTATGACCTTTGGATCTCCAACTGGGATTATCAGCATTTTTAATGTTACTCTTTCGTTTCATGGTGAGGAGTAAAAAAATGCCCCCATCGTAAGTGGAAAGATATTTTACCATTTTATATGGACCAATAGCAGAGTTAAATGCTGCTAAAGGGTTTGTTTTTTTTTTTAAATGATCTAAAAGCACTAACTGCATAGCTTTGACCAGGAAACAAGCAAGTAATCAAAGATTTTCCATGCCCCCAAAAAGTTTTCCCAGTCTCCCCTCCCCTCCCCCGTGTTTGTGGTCCGCATGGAAAAGTCGCTAAAATTACCTACCCAATTGTATACTTGCATGACGGATGATTAATGTACGAGAGTTGGGTCCTAGGGCGGAGCTCCCGTAAGTCCTGGGTTTTTGCCATTTTAGAAGCTAACAACAATTAGTGTTTCGCCAAATTTTTCCCGTCCCTTCTTTTCCTTTTCCTCCGTCTTCCCCTTTCCCCTCCCTACCGTTTTCTTTCTTCTCACTTTCTCTCTCTCCTTTGCCCCTTTCTTTCTCTTCTTTCCCTCTTTTTCTTTCTTTGTTTTTTCTTTCTCCTTCTTTTTTCGTCCCATTTTGGCTCCCTTCTCTCGATTTAATTGTGTGTGTGGGGTGTGGGGGGGGGGGACGCCAATGGAGTGCGGTGTTAAAAAAAATGGGTAATTTTAAATCGCTTTTGCATGAGCAACAAAAGGGGGCCCAATTTTAGGGGGCATGAAATTTTTACCTTCTCTTCAAGGGAACCGGCAATGTAGTTAGTGCATTTAGATTTTTAAATAATCTTCAGCCGCTTTACCCATTAGGCCATTAGGCCCTACAAAATAAAATACACGTAAATTTCGGCCTTATTATTAGTGACTTTTTTCATGCATCTACGCAAATTTTTTGGCCTTTTCAGGGTCACAAGCATGCAGTTAGTGCTTTTATATCATCATTTAAAGACCTTCATCGACATTTAACTTGTGCTGAGGGACTTTACTTAAACATTAAACATTAGTCCCTATAAAATGGAAAAAAAAATAATTTTTCAACTTACGATGGGCCATTTTGACCCCCCCCGATGAAAACAAGGAGTACATTAAAATGCTGATTATATCCCATTTTAAATCCAAATGGTCAATAAATTGTGCAATACAACATCAAACTGATTTGAGTTTGTGGAGGAGCAAATACACTGGTATAACAGCACTTACAAAATGCATGGTTTTCACCTATTATTACCAATTTTTGCTCAAAGCACAAAATGTTGACGGGCCGCCATGAGACCGGAAAGGATATTAATTTTCTTTTTGTGACCTACCCTTATCTACCCCAACAATTAGCCCTGAGGAGAGTTAAAGCAAAATCCAGGTGTTGGTGACCTCCCTTCCTGTTTTGGCATGAAAACCATATGAATTCCTTCAGAATTGTATATATGCTCGATATGTGAAATCAGTTTTTGACAATTATCTTAACACCTTTGCTTTGGATATAAAAATATATTACTGACCCCCCATAATGTGGCCATTCTGCACATTTTGATTGTTCTCTCAACCCCTCCTAGGTCCAACGGTGCTGTAGATACAGTCAGTAAGTACTTCGCTCAAAAGGTAGCGTGACCCCTTAAAAAGGGGGTGTGGCCGATTTCAGTGGGAAGTATGTTACCAACCAAAAATTGTTCCTGGACCTTCATTTAGTGGATTCTGCACGAGTTTAGCTTGGACATATAGTGCTACAAAACCACCTGACCTACTAGAGTATTAAGGAGTGTGGTCGAATTTTATAAAGAAAGCTCCACTTATATGTACTATAGTGTCAAAACTGATTACACCATATTGCGCACTATACAATATGAATGAATTCATATGGATTTTCATGCCAGAACAGGAAGGGAGGTCACCATACACCTCTAACTCTCCTCAGGGTAATTTTGGGGTAGCTAAGGGTTAGGTCACAAACAGAAAATTAAATTCCTTCCGTTCTCAAACAGCAGCCCGTAAAAAATTTTTGTGCCCGTGAGCAAAATGGGGTAATATATATAGTTAACAACGGTTGCATTTTTAAGTGCTGTTATAACAGTGTATTGCTTTCAAAACTCAATCAGTTCTAGCTAGTTATGGACGTTTGTATTGCACAGAACTATTGACCATTTGATCTCAACGGGGATATAATCAGCATTTTCGGTTTACGCCTTTCGTTTTCATGCGGAAGGAGTCAAAAAATGCCCCCATCGTAAAGGGAAAGATATTTTATCCATTTGATATGGAACCCCCCAATGCAGAGTTAAAGCCTTGCTAAAAGGGTTTTTAAATGATCTAAAAAAGGCACTAACGCATAGCTGACCATGAAACAAGCAAAGCTATCAAAGATTTCATGCCCCCAAAAAGTTTTCCCCAGTATACCCTCCCCTCCCCCGTGGTTGTGGTCCGCAGGGAACAAGTCGCTAACTCTAAAAGTACACAATGTAGACGTGCTGGATTGGATGATTAATGTACGAGAGTGGGGTCCTATAGGGACGGAGAGCCTCCGAAGGTCCTGGGTTTTGCCATGTTAGAAGCTAAAAATTAGTTTCAGGGCGCACAAATTTCCCCGTTCCCTTCTTTTCCGTATTCCCCTTCCTCGTTTTCGTTCTTCTCACTTTCTCTTCTCTCCTTTGCCCTTCTCTTCTTCCCTCTTTTTCTTCTCCTTTCTTTTTTCGTTCCCATTTTTGGCTCCCCTCTCGAGTTATTGTGTGTGTGTGTGTGGGGGGGGGAGACCCGCCAATGGGAGTGCGGTGTTAAAAAATGGGTAATTTTAGCGACTTTTGCAATTGAGCCACAAAAGGGGGCCCAATTTAGGGGGTCATGAAATTTTTAGCCTTCTTCAGGGAACCGGATGAGTTAGTGCATTTAGATTATTTTTAAAAATTCTGTCAAGCAGAGCTTTTACCCTTGCCATTAGGCCTACAAAATGAAAATACACGGTAGAAGTTCGGCTTATTTTAGTGACTTTTTCATGCATATACGCAGAATTTTGCCTGTTTTCATGGTCACAAGCATGCAGTAGTGCTTTTTTTTTAGATCGATCATTTAAAGACCCTTCATCAGCATTTACTTTGCTGCTGAAGGGACTTTAACTTTAACATTAACTTTAAGTCCCTATAAAATGAAAAAAAAACTATTTTCACTTTACGATGGACCATTTTGACCCCCCCCCCATGAAACGAAAAGGAGTAGAACATTAAAATGCGGTCTTATATCCAGTTGAAATCCAAATGGTCAATAACTTTGTGCAATACAAACATCAAACTGATGAGTTGTGGAGAAAATACACTGTTTTAACAGCACTTACAAAATGCACGGTTTTACCTAATATTCCAAATTTTGCTCAAAGTCACAAAATGTTGACGGGCTGCCGTTTGAGAACCGAAAGGAATATAAATTTTCTTTTTGTGACCTAGCCTTAGCTACCCCAAAATTATCCCTGAGGAGAGTTACAGCAAAATCCAGGGGTCTATGGTGACCTCCCTTCCTGTTTTGGAATGATGAAATCCATATGAATTCATTCATAATAACAGTGCGCTATATGGTGAAATCAGTTTTTGACAATGACTCTTAAAAACCTTTGGACTGTGGATATAAAAATATATTAATGACCCCCAAATGTGCCATTCTGCAATTTTTGAGTGGTCTCTCAACCTCCTAGGGTACCAACGGTTCTGTAGATACTTACGTCAGTAGTCTCGCTCAAAAGGAGCGTGACCCCGAAAAAGGGGGGGGTGGCCATTTCAGCATTTTCGGCATCAGTGGGAATTAAGTTACCAACCAAACAATTTTCCTGAACCTTCAATTAATGGATTCCTGAGAGTTTAGCTCTGGACAAGCATACAAAACCACCATGAGTACTAGAGTATTAAGGAGTGTGGTCGAATTTTATAAAAAAGCTCACTTATATGTACTAGAGTTCCTACGCATGTTACACTTTAAGGCGATTCAATTATCTGAGGAAATCGGTTGAAAATCAGATCAGATTATTCACTGTAGTTGCCTAGTTTAAACCACCACGGAGAAACAAGAGTATCCTCATGTGTATAGGATTACCGCCACCTCTCTTGGAATGCGACGCGTTATACAGCGTATTGTAATACAACTGCGATACTGAGAGAACAGCAAAGGTTAACCAGCTACTGGATCTACTTGGCCAAAAAGAGACCCAAACCAGATGGAGGGGAATATCCAATATCAACTTTACGCACTCAAGCCGCAAGGCCTGGACACCCCACAACAAGTCACCTTGGGCCGTAGCTGTCCAGCTAAGCAATGTCCTGTCTCTGCAAACTCCATCGCTTCAGTACTTATCAACAATGGAAAGTGGCAAGACCACACTCCACAGGCGGGGGCCCACTCTCGTGCGGTTAATGCAGAGATTAAACAGATTTACAAACCTCTCCACCGTAAGCCCCAGTCCAAACATCTCACCTACGATGAGACACCCGAAGCATTGAAAGTCTCAAGAATGGAAAGCTCCTGGCAATGACAACACCATACAGATCTTGAAGAATATGGGACCCGAAGATGTGCGATGGCTCCAACTCCTCCTTTCTACTTGTATGGGAACGTAAACTATTCCCTCCAGATGGAAGCCTTCAAAGGCATTGCATTCCTGAAGCCCAAGAAACCAGCAAATGACCCCAAAGAGTACAGAACCCAGTTCCGCTCTGCTATCTCACTCTTAAGCTGGCTGAGCGACTGAGACTCGCAGGATCAATGAATTACGGTCGAGGCAAATGTGTTAACCCCGCACCACGCTGGATTCGAGAGGGTAAATCCAACAATCTGACCAGATAGCAAGACTAGTAATGGGAACATCGAGGACAGCCCCTTCCAGAAGAACAGAATTTGTGAGCGTCTTCATTGACCTAAACTGCTGCCTTACGATTACAGTATGGCACCGAGGCCTTCTACTCAGGCTACTCAAAAATCTTCCGTGACGTCAAGCTTGTCTGTTGCCAAGTTCATTATGCTGCTCATCCAAGACAGATCTTTTGTCTGGAGACATTCAAATGGGCAACGCAGTAGTAAAGCCAGCAAACTTTGGAATGGTGTCCCACAATGTTCTGTCCTGGCATCCCAGTCTCTTCAACATCTACGTCTCAGATTTGCCAAAGGGAGTTGTTAGCCAGTACTCCTACGCAGACGACACGGGGCACTTGGAATAGATGCTGATCCTTTGAGTCCTTAGACAACAGTTGCTGCAGAAAGACTAATCACTGTAAGCCAATTCTTCTATCGATGGCACTTGAAACTCACCAAACCCAAGAACTCAGCTCTGTTTCCACCTGGCAAATCGATGCGCAAAAAGAGAACTAAACATCACTCTAGATGGAGAAAAAACTGTCAAATGAACCAACCACCGAAGTACCTTGGCGTCACAATGGACCGCAGGCCTATTTCAATCCAACACACCAAGGCGTCGCTGCCAAGACGCAAGTCTAGTGTCAACTCTCAGAAGCGCTTCGCCAGGAACTGGATGGGGTTGCATCCTGTGACACCTACATACATCAACGGTTGCCTTGGCATACTACCACACTGATGAATACGCTGCACCAGTATGGAGTCACAGGGTACATTCACACAAGATTAATGTCGTTCTGAATGATGGCAAGAGCCTTGTTAAGTGGTTGCCTTTGCAACGCCTGTAGAATACCTCCCATTTCTGTCTGCATAGCTCCTGCAATTTAGGAGGAACCTCAGAGATCAAAAAAGCTCGCCAAGAAAGAAATGTGATGAACCTGGCAGCCTAATCCCCCACCACCCCTTTGAGTCAGAGGAATTCCACGGACAATCACTTTGCTACCCATCCATGACACTGCAGTCACAGTATCCCTATCGATCTTCTTGGATCAATGACAGATGGTTGAGCAATGGTCATCCTCTACTTTGAACCTAAGCAGTTTGTGGACAGCCCATCTAGCAAGCCCAAAGGCTGTGACCTTGCATCGGAAAAGCAATGGGTCAACCTCAACAGACCTCAGAAGAACTGGGTTGGTCGTACAAAGAACATTCCTTACAAGATCGGAGTTAGTAGAACCATCACCAAAATGCGATTGTGGAGGGCCACAAACCATGAGCCACATCTAGATGGGACTGTGAGGTTTACAAGTTACCCCAAGAGGAATTCAGGCCTGATCAACCCGGTTGATGAAACTATCAGCTGTTAAAGACGGATTTCCACTGTGATTTGGACTTGCCACGAACGAACGAACGAACCTATTTGGTGCCAGAATCATTTTATTACCTGAAGGCGGAACATCTGCCATGGAGTTATCAACTATTTCGTAGAGTAGACAGTCATTTTTTCCAGGGAAAGTCAGCCAAAAATGATAGCTTCATAGTAATCTACGTGGAGTGGCATTTCGAACCGTCATATTTTTACCAGATGATTTTCTAGATTACAAGGGCAAAGTCGATCTGTTGCAAGGCAATGACTTTTCAAACTCCCAAACATACTGAAAGTATGTAAAATGTGGCTGGTGGACGAGGGAAAGTTGGGTGTGAGAGACTGCTTTATATTATAAGTTGGGTCAATTTGATTGCTAAAATTTCTGGCAAAGTTTTAGCAATCAAGGTCATGCAGGATGCTGCTTTTATGCCACTTTTTTTGGTAAAGTTAAGGTTTGGCTTTACGGCTGGTCAGTGAGAGAGGATCATCCGAGACGGTTTCTGTAAGGCAACCTGCTGTAAATAGAAAATCGATAGAGTGACGCTTTTAGATAAATATCTATATTTGACTGTGTGCCTTATCTCAAAAAGCTCGCCTTCAATCAACGTTGTTTCTGTCGAAGCATGCCACCCTCCCTTGGCAGCAGAGGCTAGAAGGAAGTCAACCCTCCATTATCTACTATAGTAGACTTCCACACTTCTACGTCTGGTGAAGAACTTCTCGTTGATCCACATACACTATTCTGTTTTGGCGACGGGACTAATCGACTAAGTCGGACTTGGATCTAGCGTGTACATCACCCTCTGGCTCGATCCATCGTATACATGTGCAACCCTCATGGCAAAAAATATTAATGCAACGGAGGGCGCATTTATTTTTAGAACAGACACAAATAAGATATCTTATTTGTCTATGTTTTAGAATACATACCAACCGCCGGACTGTTTTGTCGGCCTTTCAACTTTTGGGATCGTGCAGTCGCCGGCTAGAGTGCAACGTACTCGGATTCGATGCGGGCATTTCGCGGATCGGCTCTCTTCCTTCGGAAGTGGTAAAGTGTTTCTTGATTATTCTAGCCAAAACAACGAGTCACATCGATTTTATATACCTCGGCCTCATCTTTCCAGGGCTTCCTAGCGTTACTGGTGATCCTGAGAATTAACATCCGTGTCCAGTGGGAGTAAACTTACTTCGATATTTTTTTACCGCTCCTCCTACCTTCTTAAAAAAATCTAAGGATTCCTCAATGTCTGACCAACTTTTTCATCGCTTACCTTAAAACTGCAGCACAGCAAACATTATCACGCTGGTTCACTGTCTCCTCCTCGATCATCTCTGACACTTTTAAAGTGAAATCATCGTCACTGGTCAGTAACATCGCCATTACACAACCCGCATAACCCCATGCTTATGACATTTGGAAGTACAACTATGCAAACCTCTCGGTTTTTTTCACTTAGGAGTTTAACATTACTGGCATTATGGAACCAGCAGGACTGAGGATGCCTTACAACTTCCCGATGTTTGTATGAAGACTCGCTTACTAGTTTTCAAATTGTGACAAAACCTCCTGTCACAGGCAGCCAGAAGTAAGAAGGAGGGATGCTAAGATCATTAAACCATTATGCGTCATAAGTGAGGAAGCCGGTATAATTTTAATACATTGTATATGCTTACGACCTAGAGGTGCCATATGCCCATCATGATATTGGATGTAACAATTGGGGTGGCAAGAATTTTATTTCAGCTGTCCTAAATTCACCAATGGCGTGAACCCAGTAGCAACTGAGACTATTAATAACCGGCAAGTCCAACTTATCCTCACACCATAGTGGACCAGTGTTTCAGTCATTGCACAGTTGGATCATTTCGTAATGTAAAAATGGTAAAATAGATATACTAACCAAAATTGTGATTGTTTCTAGTTATACATTGTAGACTTACGAATGCTCCAACATATAACCCTCATCCAGGCCCTTCCCCGCAATTGGAGCCTTGGGGAAGGTCAAAAAGGAAGCAAAGGATCACTTGATGTGGCCCAGTTGCGATAGTGATGGTCATCCCGTGCTAGCGTGGGTAACCGCTACTAGGCATGGTCGCACCGAAATTTTAAATGTGTGGCATAAGGGGTGTCTGATGGGCTTTTTTTGAGCCACAAAAATGCCCTAGTTGGATCATTCGTATAGACATTCTAAAATAGAACAATCTCACATTTTGGTGATATACTTGTGAGGATTTAAAAAACCAAACTTTTGGGTACCACAAGTGCCACATCCGCAATTCCCCCACTTTTTGATGAGGTCAAAGGTCACATTTTCCAAGGTCAAAGGTCATGTGAGAGGTCAAACTTGTAAAATAGGACTGAAAATGTCAAATTGGGGGCCTCATTTGAATAGTTGAAGTTCACTGGAACAAAACTTGAATCATCGGTGCACAACGGGATCCCTCATTTTGTGAGGTCAAAGGTTGCATAACAAGGTCCCATGGTGATGGTTCAGATGTAACAATAGAGGAGGCGGAAAATTTAAAATTGACCTCATTTGAAAAGTTGCAAGATTTTGTTTTTGTTTTCCCTTGGAACCAACCTTGAATCATAGGTGCAACACGGATCCCTCATTTGTTGAATGCGGTCAAGGTCACAATGTCCCAAGGGCAAAGTCCCATGTTTTAGAGGCCTATCATTCACTAACCGCAAAGGCAGGCGACACAAGCGGTCGCGAGGACCTGTTGTAATTTTTTTTTTTTAATTTCTTGGCACTTTTGGTGGCAAATGTTTGTTTTGTGTATGTTGGGCGCAGTTTGGCCAGTGGTTTCTAAGGCGCTGAATCGCGGTCAGAGTATAAGATCGACCCGAGCGGCCCTGGTTTCGAGCCCCGCAAGATCAAGTTTCTTGGTCCAAATTCAAATAAGTTCCTAAAGGTCCGGAATTGGCATATTGCGCAGCAGTGTGATTATGGGAATTTTCTCCTCTCGCTCCCCACCCATTGCTAAAAGTGCAGGTGTAATGCAATGGTGTCCGCCGCCTCATGGTTCGGAGAGTCATGTAAGCTGTTGGTCCCCAATATCAGGGGAGTAATTCCTGCACATGTAAAAAGTTGCAGACCTATCGAAAAGAGTATGGACCCAAAAGTTTTGCAGACTTATCGAACGAGTAGGGGACCAACAAGGATGGCAGACCTTAAATCAGAAAAGATTAGGGGACCATCCCGGGTCTGTTACCTGACACACATTACTCTAGTTACCAGGGTCCCTTCCAACCCGTGCTAGGCCAGCGTGGAAGAATAGGCCGAAATCCAGCATAGAAACAATGTTGAGGCTTTCATTCCAGCCAACAGTGGAACAGACATAAGGGCTAATGTATGATGATGTTTGCAGAAAGCCAGCTATCAAATGGCAAAAATATTGTACAGCAATTGTTTTAGGAGGACTATTTTAATAGAAAGAAGAAATTATGAATTATTATAAATTTCATTTCTTCTAATAGGCCTGGAACCCACATCCTCTTTGCCAAGGACGACCTGTCTTACACCAGTCAACAACGTAGCAGTGAAGGTAGGCAGTTTTTCTCTATATCTATTAAAACCTTCGTGGCAAGTTGTAAAAAATTAAAACTCTCTGTAAATTTTCCTTCCTTCCGACTGCATTCCCTTCCTTCAAACTGCGAGCAAGGGAGTGATTGTCACTGCATATTAGACTGGTGGGGCTTAGACTAAATAAACCAACCTTATAACAAATTCCGTATTCCCACAGGGGTCTCGGGCAAAACCAAGTGGTAAATTCATAATTAAATTATTAAATATTACCTATGTTCCCGGGCCAAATAAAACTGGGTACCTTAATGCATAATTTAATTTTTGCTTAGGTACGCGGCACTAGAGGGCAAAAGAGGGTAGTATCCCAATTTTTACATTAAAACCATTGCTTCTTTGGGAACAAAACATGGCCCGATATCTGCAGCTCCCTCCAAAAATATAACTTTAGGACGAGCACCGTTTTGCACTCAAAAAAGGTTACACACCACAAAATAACATTAGACCTATGTGATTCTACCTGACAAATAAGGGGTTATATGATTTTAAATTTTACATTTAATTAAAACTTTTCCCAGAGGACATACAACAATATCTTATCAAGTACAAGCTACAAATCACCAACAACCAAAGCTTCAACATATGGTGGACCAGAAAATGTTTAGTTAAGATCGCCAAAACTCGCAGCATGGTCAACTGCCCCAGCACAAATACAATATTTATAGTTGCGCGCTAGAAGGGGCAACATCGATGTGAAAATTGATGAGCAGGAGTAACATTGCCCTCAAATTTACACTAATCTAAATGCCACTTCAGTTTTAGAAAACAATACCAGTCTATAACCAATGCTCAAATCATGAAAATTCCATCACTTTCTAATATAATAGGTCCATTTTCAGACAGTAAAAGTGAATTTTTTTAAAGCAGTTTTTTTTCAGATGCCTTGCAAAAAATATTCCACCCAGATTTTTTGTTCTTAATAGCAGCCAGGTTAATGTTTGGGGTCCAAAAGTCGCCCAAATTGGGCATGGAAAGCAATCATTCTGCAACACTGCTTCCCCTTAATGTAGGTACAACCATTCCCTCAATAATAAGCCAATATTGTCATTGCAAGCTATTCATTATGAACACATTTGGTTAATCATTTGCATGGCAAGATTTGTCATGGATTGTACTGTGGGCTGGCAACCAACAGCAGCACCCACCGCCTTTTGTATCTAGTGCTCTGTTGCAGTGGAGCATGTCAGCAGTGACGCAAATTACACAAAAGGTAAAAACAGGTGGTTTTAGCTGTATATATAATTAATAATAATAATAATAATATAATGAAAACATTTTATAACGTACACAAATCTGCAAAGCACTCATGGCGCAATGAGCAATTCGACAAAAGTAATTACAATGAAAACTATAACAGATAACAACTGCAAAAATGCATGCTTTGACATCTAATATAATTCAGTAGACCCCAGGAGATTAGTTTTTGAGGCCAGTTTTGTATGATTAGAGATGAACAGGCACGGATATAATCAAGGAATGAAATTCCAGAGCCTAGGTGAGCAGAAATGTCAAAGGCCTCTGTCCCCCCATGACCCGGTCTGACTTTTTGTGCATAACCAGAAAAATATTTTATTTGATGTGGAACGCAAGCCCAGTCCGCGATGGTTTGTACACGTTTAGAAGTTTTCACTGATGTAGGCAAGGTGCAGAACCATTATGGCATGATAGTGGAGAAGCCGAAGCTTATCTTGGGAGTCTCCCGATGAACTGGTAACCAGTGCAAAATCAAACAAGATTGGAGTTATGTGATAGGATGGTTTTGAGTGCGTGTATGGAGAACGTGCAAGAAGCCGTATTTTTTGAATTCTTGCAAGCGATGAATTTGTTCCTTAGGAAGTCCATATGCTTGGGATAAGGACCTAAAGGGTTTTGTGTGTCAATATAATCAGCAACAGACCAGGCCAGTTTAAGTAAGTGATGCTGAATATTAAGTCATTTTCAAAATTTGGTTGTAATCTTGAGAATAGCAATTCCTTGCAAGTTTGTGATCGATGTTGGCCAGAATGAAAGTGAGATTTGGGTAATATAAGATGATACAAGCACTATTATAAATGTGACCTTTTAAAAGGTCCCTAGAGATAGGGAATTCACAACATTTTGAAAGGCTTAGAATTCTGGGGATATAACAGTACTAATAACATAATTTTATAATGTCGACAAACCCCCGCCCTTTTGTGGGAAAGGTGGTTTCATATACTATCTTAGGTTCTCAACTTCTTTTACCAATACTAAATATGAAGATACCCCCTTTTGCCTTATAGGGTCAATTGGAACTTAGTGGTTCTGATTGTGTTCCACATTTTAATGTTTTAAACTTTGATCATATTAGCTGTTACCCTTCGTTCCAAGGCCTTAAATAATACAACAAGAAAGGACTGCCACCTCCCAATGGCAACAATCGAATTAACAACCCGTTGAATGCAGCGATCATACGCAACAAGACGCAACAAAACGATGGCAGGCAAACGTGCGAATTGTAGCAAAACGCGGTATGAAGCGAGCGCTTTCAACCTAAAAAATAACGTCCACTTACATTTTCACAGCCTGTTTTAAGAATATACCATTGACCATATGAAAAGTAAAAGAGAATCTATTTTCAGAGCATATTTTGCCTATTATACTATCCAATACAAGTGCAAACTAGATGAAAAACACACAAATTATGTAATTAACAAGTTTCTTAAATTCATTATCCTTGCCTAACAACTTCCTAAGTTGTAAATAAGATGTCCTACTAAAACATTGGTTATGTTTTTAAGTGAGTTTTATCATAATCATTTGCTTCGGGCCAACATCTTAGTATCTTTTCAACAATTTTGTAACATTAAATTTGCTGTGGTATTACTTCCCCATACCCGTACACCAACAGAAATATGGGCCGTCCCGACGACACCAGTCTCATGCAGATGTTTTTCAGCCCCATCGTCCCAAAGATCTCACATATCGTGCCCCCCTGCCACAACTAACGAGGACAAGGTCGGTTACTCTTGCTGTATACAAACATTTACAATGGCTTATGGGTGCACAAATTGCCACTTAAATAGACAAAATGTGAAATGGAGGAGGGCGGGTACTTCTAAGAAAGCATTGTGTAGTTTATTCCGGCTTGTTCCTGCTAGTTCCATGGTGATCGTGGATGTCTTTGCCATCAGTAGCAATAAGGTTTTCTTTTACTTTGTTCTAGATTGTTTTTGATGGCGTCCACTTGGAAAATGGTCCTATAACTACTATTATACTTTATCCCCTTTTTTCCTTTCCTAATATTAACAAATTCCGGCAAAAAAATTCAAACATAACATAAGTGAAACGCCACTGCAACCACTTCCACATATTGAAAACAATTTGGTTGTTTAAAATGCACATACTAAAACTAAATGTTTTGTACCCGTATTTTCTGCCTCCATACTGCTATGTACACTGATGTATAAGGATCCATCTGCCACCCATCAAAACTGGGTAAAAAGCATGCCAGATGCAACTGGTAGGGAGCAGTGTCGCTCCAGTTGGGTAAAAGTTGATAAAAAATATATAAGGACACTATAAAAGTTCTCAAAACCACATAGCAGCTCAGTCGACAAAGTTCACGGGCTACAGGGGGCCAAAGGTTAATGTAGGGGTGGTACCCATAAGTCAAGATCTTAGTAGCCAAACTTAATGGGGCTTTTTGCCACAAGCCCTGATGTGCTTGTGCTTTTAGGTACTCGATCCAGAGGTCAAACTTTAAGGATACAGGGGGCCAAATGTTAAAAATAGGGGACCGTTAATAAAATTCAAGAATCATAGGAGCTTAAGAGCTCAAACTAGGTGGGAACCGTGATGTATGTTGGGTATCTTGACCCCAAAGATCAAAAGTTTCTGCATGGAACAGTGAAATACCCGTGGTTTTTGTTTTTGGCGCCCCAAAAAACACAACTGTGGCCGAAGTATTTTTTTGTGATGGCCTCTGTCATCCTAATGAAGCATAAATTCATAACACTGAGATGATTTCCTTTAACCAATGTTGACTGAAACATATGCTTTTCCCTTCTTGAGAAAAGTGAAATGCCCAAAAATTACAAATAACACCCCTAAAAAAGGGAAATGGGACCGGCCTTCCCAGCGACCCCAGGTCACACCCTGTCGGCCATTGTTCCTCAGGTTCCGTTTTGGCCAGCTAGCAAAACGGACGTGTCCCGATCGTGGCTCCGCGCATTTACTACTGCCAAACTTGAGAATTATATTGATATAAGACTGTGTCTGCTCTTGCGGAATACTCCTAATACTACTCCCACACTACCTTTGGATATTATAAGGGGATTATTATCCGGGAGAAAAGACTCTGTGGACGGCATTAATACACTGGATTTCTACCTCCGACCAGCGGATTCTTGTGTGTATCTTTTTTACCGCCGCATGCGGTCATGTGATTATTTGTGCGTGAAAAAGGTAAACAAAGGCCGCCATTGCCGCAAGTGTTTGCGTGCGTTTGGATGCCTTGCTTTGTTGTGAGGCCTGTTCTGTTTTCTTTGTGGGTACTATCATCAAACATTCTATATGGGTGAGTGTGTCTTTTATTTTATATATGCTTGTTGTTGTATTTTGTATTAATAAAATATGTGAACTGACTTAGAAAAAAAATTTCTTTAAAACGTTTGTGACTCAGTTACCGAAACGGTCTAGGTCCCTTCATTTACGTGTTCGGGAGTCCCTCACGGGCACATTAAATTGTTCTTATCTGTTTTCTGGACACGCGGTAATCCATCTGTGGCTAGCGTCACCCGTTATGTCGTCGCATAAATGTGCACGTTGTCCCACAGTCAGCATTCTTTTGATCCCCATTCTTGCGTTATCCATCTGGCAAATGCTCCCGCACCGACCGAGTGCATGTCTTCTGCATTGGATAAATGATGCTCAATGGGCAACCATGAGACGGGTTTCTCTTCGTTTCGTTAGGGGAAGGGGGGTGGTTTCGGGTCCGGTACGGGGTCTTTCGGGGCAGGTCCGGCTGCTCTGGGAGCTCCCGAAGGTGAAGTAGCTTCGGTTGCTTCGCAAGCGTGTTTCTCGCGGAGTTCGCCCGTCAAGCACGCAGGTACCGGCCGCTGGCTCGCCTGATTTAGCTCTCGGGGCTTTACCGGTGCAGGGTAGCGCGGTCACCGTATTGCCAATACCAAGGTGTGCGGGTCAGGGTGAAAACTAAGTGGTGGTAGTGGTGATGGGCGCCCCCGGAAACGAGGACGATCCATCGCGCTCGTGTCGATGCCTAACGAAGTCGTCGTCCCGGGTCTTTCGGGCGGCCCCGGTGTCTTCGGGCGCCCCGAGAGGACAACGGTAGATGTCACCAACGGGGTACTGCTGCGGTAGACCCGAGGTTACCAGCTACGGTGTCCCTTCAATGGCTAGCAGGTGTCATCCACGCTCACCACGCCTCGCATGTCTAGCCTTGCTAATCATGCGATTTGCCACCCCAGCTGGGACCGCATACCGTGCGGGCCCCACCGGGGCCTGTGGGGTGTGTGGTGCTCCACCAGGGTGGTCCCCGTTGATGCCCCAGCTTACCCCGTCAGCTTTGGCCTGTCATGCGGGTACGCCTTCAGTGGTGACAGGTACGGGGTATCCTGTACCAGTCTCTATGGTAGGTCCGCCTGTGGAGGGGCACCCATGTGGGGTGCCCACCAGCCAGCCGGCGATCATGCAGGCAGCCTCCGTGGCTTGCCTCCGCGGGGGATTCGTATCCGCCGCAGCAGACCCTTACGGGTTCCGCTGCACCACCGTACGTTGCCGACCCACCCCAGCGGGCTGGACTGCTGGGGTGGATCAGTCGGTTGGTTTTTGCAACCGGGGCTCCCGCTTCGGCTGTGCCCCACCAGGCTATGGCAACAACACCGCGCTTCCTCGTCGGCTGCCTCAGCCTTGGTAACAGGTGCTGTCGGGGTGGCGGCTACGACGCTTCGGAGCGAGTTTTATCGGCCCCGCTGCTGAAGCAATGGCCACCATCATGGGGGGGGTGGTCAAGCTGCGGTGGTGGTACAGCCTGGTAACGGGCCTGGGCAGGTAGGTGTACCACGTCCACTACCACGGCTAGCTACCTGGGACTTGGGGAAGAGTACTACCCACGCCTTTAGGCCAGTACCACCGTCGGGTCAGGCGGGATCCAGAGGGCTAATAGGCCCAGGGTGGCCACAGTGCAGTGGCTCGGTCCCCGCGGGAGGTTTTGGTGTTGATGACGCCAGGTGGCTCCACCTCTGACCCCTCCCCTCACTTCCTGCTCGTTCGGACTGTGCCGTTCCTCTCAGGACTCCTTCCGGCCGCAGACTTCCGACGTTTTGGAAGACAGCGCCGTTGAGGGGGACTCCGGCTCGGAGGCATCTCAACCCGTCGGTGATGAGCTCTCCGGTTCCCGTTCTCGGCAAATCGGTCGCTACGGAGCAGGAGGAGGTGGACTCTCTCCCCGCATGTACTCCTGCCGTGCTCCGCATGGCTGCCGACAAGCTCGGCTTGCCTTGCACGCCGGAGCAGGTTGCGGATGTGGAAAGACTGAATCTCGGCGTCTTGTTATTCACCAAAGCGTTGTACAAGCGTTTTGGACCCTTAAATCAGGATGTTGGTCTGCTCTGAAGCGGTCCGGAGAAGTGCCGCAGAAGAACGAGGGTTTTTCGGGAAGTCTTTCACCAAGTCCCTGCTGACTTCAGAGAAGGATTTCGACTCCTTCTTGTGGGAATCCAGCCCATGGACCCCGACTTGGTGGCCAAGATACCGTCGGGTAAGGCAGCCCCACTGGCTAATCCCTTCTGGGATTATCAGTTTGAGGCAGCTGCTGGACCTGGCAGTGTGACTGGTACGCGACAAGGGTCTTTCGCCATGGTACTCGCCCACGACCTCAGGTCCTCGATGGGCGAGGATGGAGCTGCTTCTCCGGAGACTTCTGATGCCTGTATGGTCCTGGATTCGCTGGTGACTAGGCAGACAGAGGTTCAATGCTTTGGCACATCGCCGAGGCTTCCTCCGGCGCGAAGGAGAACGCCGCCTACTCACTACGTTCACTGAGCTCCGAACTGCTTCGGCGGTCTCGAAGACCAAGCCGGGAGACCCGGGAAGTTCTCTTCGGAGGACATTTCGGGGAATCCTTGCTTGCTTCAGCGGAACGCGTGTAGTCCCCGCAGGCGCTAAGGGGCCCAGGCAAAGATCTCCTCTGCGAGATCTTCGGCCAAGAAGAGAAGTCTAAGCGTTCCGCTCTCTTTCTTCTGGTCGTGCGCCAACCAGCGGCGAAGCCGGCCCACATCAAGCAACCAAGAAGCCCGCTGCACCCGCCTCTTCTCAGAAGCCCGGGCCAGGACTTTAAAGACTCGTCCCCCTCCCAAAGCAAGGCACGCTGGAAGGGGAAGGGTTAAGGTGCCTGAGGGCACGGCGGCCGCGGAGGTCTCGCCTTCGGGATGGAGTCACTCCACCTACGGTGGGCGGGCCGCTTTATTCATGTTCGTGCGAGGGCATGGCCAGCCATCTCTCCCGCACCTTGGGGGTTGAGCGTGGTGGAACGGGTACCAGATAGAATTTTACTGCGGTACCCCCTCGAGTCACAGGCCGAGACCTACCCTGCTTCCGGGGCCGCTGAAGGACCAAGTTCTTCCGCGGAGGTCTCGGCGCTAGCGGAAGGGCGCTGTTCCCCGGTAGACCCCCCCTTCACCGAGGGGTTCTGGTCGACCTCCTTCTTGACTCCCAGAAGACAGGAGACTGGCGTCCCATACTTGAACCTGAAGCCGCTGAACAAGTTAATCAAGCCCAAAAGGTTTCAGGATGGAGGAAACTATCACGTCGGGTCTGCGCTGTCCCGTTGAAGGGAGATGGGCGTCTGCTCTGGATCTGAAAGACACCTACCTGCACGTCCCAGTTCACAAAATCGACCGTCGCTGGCTCAAGGTTTCAAACCAGGGCCAGGCGTACGATGTGGGCTGTCTCCCTTCGGGGATTTCCACTATCCCAGGGTTTTCACTTTTGTTACCGGGAGGGGAAGTGGGCGCCTTCCTCAGGTGTCAGGGGGGCAACCTCTGCATGTACCTGGACGACTGGCTGATTATGGCCCCCGTCGCCTTCGGCGACGGACCGAGATGGTCGTCACACAATCCAGGTCGTGGAAGAGGGGGCTTTATCGTCAATTTCGAGGACGTCCAGCTTGCCCCCTCCCAGGACTGAGGTGATCTGGGGGAATGGCTGCAATTTGCTTACGGCATTGCAGAACCGTTTTCGGCCCGAGCGGGTGGAGGTTGTCATTCAAACCGTGCCCTCCATGGCCAAAACTCAATTCAGGCCCCGCTCGAGACGGCTACGCCTTTCGCCTGATGGCCAGTCTCGTTGATCTTGTCCCGTAATGGTCGCGACAAATGAGGCGATGCTTTCAATGCACCTTGGGCGGATTAACAGGCCGAGTCGGGCACCCAGACTCCAGTCTGATCCCCATCAACGCCGGGAACACCTGACATGATGGTCATCTCGCCCCAACTTGACTCAGGGGATTTCTTTACCCGCGCGTCCAGTCGAAACAGTAATCACGACGGACGCGTCGAAGTTGGGTTGGGGGGGATTTACCCTAGATATGAGTGTCTCGGGGACGTTGTCCCAGACCGAGGCACGTGCCCACGTCAATCGTATCGGAATGTGGCAAGTCGAGAAGACTCCGCTCATTTCGAGACGATGGTGACCAACACCAGTGGTCCTGGTTCAGACGACAATTCCACGGGTGGGGAATAATCAACAAGCAGGGTGGGACTGGCCCGGACCTGTGTCCGTAAGCAATGCGCGGTGATAGAGTGTGTCGGGACAGGGCCATCACTCTGTCTGCGGTCCACATTCCGGGGCCGTCAAACTTCCTCGCCGACGATTTGTCTCGCGGCAGAACAATGGCCTCGGATATGGATACTGAACCGGCAAGTAGCTCGGGCGATCTTCGAGAGAATCGAAACTCTGCAGATCGATCTGTTTGCTTCTAGCTGCGTCACCAGCTCCCTCTGTATTGCGCCCGGACTCACGACACTGGGAGCCATTTGCTGTCGACGCTGCTGTCGATTTGTGTGGATGGATGGTCGGTTTGGTAGCACGGCGTCTTGGGACGCTTTTCCATCCGAATTCCGTTCTCCACCGTGTAGGTCGAAAATAGGCGGGAGGAATGTCGGGTCATCCTCATTGCTCCCATTCTGCCGAAACACTTTGGTTTCGGCACAATGGGTAGGATTCGTCTGTGGCTGTTGCGCGCAACTACCAATCCGGACGGATCTAATAGTCACTTACGGAAGGGGGAGCGCCAGTCTATCGATAGAACATCTAGTGTGATTGCGTGGCCATTATCAGGCAACGATTGCCGAGGGATAGACGGCTTTCGCAGAGGGCTGCCTCGCTTATATCAGCGGGAAGGGAGATCCACCGATGGACGTTACAGAAGCGATCTTCTTGGACCCTACTTCCGGGGGTGTGAGCGACGAGAAGTCTCTACGACGAGAGCCACTGTAGACGAGATCCGCGGAATTTCCTACAATCCGAAACCGCTGCGATAAGCGGCTTGAGATAGTACCGTCAGAAATTAAAAAGGCCGCCTCTTGATATCCACAGAGGGTTTGAGGACAGGTCTACCATCAACGATTGATGGGTCAATCCGTCTCTTCTGGAGGGGATTGTACCACACACTCGACCCCCGACCGGAAGGTGGTCCATCATTGGGACCTGTATTACCGTCTTGGACACTAACTAAGGCCCCGTTGAAACCGATGAGTGAGCTTCGCTTTAAGCATGTCACCTCAAGAAGCCCATTCGTGGGTCGCACTTGCCTCAGGGAGACATGCTCTGAGATTTAAAAAATCACATTTCAGGCATACAGAGTTCTCCAGGGACAGGGTTAAGTGTTGTTTCTGCACGGCCGGACTTTCTGGCCAAAAACGAGAAATCTTCTTTTAAGACACTCGACCACATCTACCCCGGATCGCCAAACAGTTGTCGGCGGGAAGATCGCTTGTGGTGTCCTGTTCGGGCCCGGGAGTACTATAAGCGCCAAACCGCTTCTCTCCGAGGCGAGAACGACGGGTTGTGTCATCACTAATGATGCCCCTCACGGTCCCAGTGTCATCAAAAGCGAAGATAGCCAGATTGGATTTCAGCGGTTATTTCATGATTCCTGATGCGGGGGGGGTCCTCACGGCCGGGCTCATTCTGTTAGACTATCAATGCCTTGTGGCCTCACCGCTGGAATCTTCAATTGCGAAAATTTGCCAAGCAGTGTCGTGGAAGGCTCCAACAACGTTTGCGTTCGGTGTACTAAAGAAATGTAGAAACGCCACAAGAAAGCGTTTGCGATGGGCTCTTATGCCAGAAACTACACTAAATCTACCAAAACATCCACATACCTAAGTTGCCGACCATGACACTCGCCCCCGAGTATTCCGCCTGTTAGGTGAGCATATATGTGTTTCAACTTTTATGATGTGCATCTTGGATGTCCTACAGTGTTTTATGTTTTTGTTTTGGTGTCTCCGTCATCCTTTGGCTGCAATCCGTTGAGCGCGCTCGGAAAACTTTATGTTCCACTTCCGACTAGTAGGAGCTAGTCTGGTTTGTTGAGTGAAAATATTCAATTCAACGTAGTTAATGCACTATGTTTCAGTCAACATTGGTGTGAAGGAAATCAGCTCAGTGTATTGATTTAGCAAAACACATATGGTTTTATAAATCATTTAACTGAGGCCTGATTTCCTTCCAATGTTGACTTCCACTTTCCGTCCCTGCCCCACAACATAATAGTTCGTTGGTACTTGTGGCTTGGGCCCCCAAAACGGAGCTGAGGAGGAGCAATGGCCGACAGGGTGTGACCTGGGGTCACTTGGAGGGACGGTCCATTTCTTTTTGGGGTGTTTGTATTTTGGGCATTTCACTTCTCAAGAAGGTAAGGGCATTCTGTTTCAGTCACATTGGAAAGGAAATCGGGCTCAGTTAAATGATTTATAAACATAGATGTGTTTTTGACTATTATTGCGGCTTTCTCTCAACATTCGATTGCATTGATTTTGTATATTTTTTTATTGGAGCATTTCCTCTGCTTGATATTCTGTTGGTGACTCCTCGATAATCTATAATCAAGTCATTTGTAATTGTCTTTTATCATTATATATTTTGTGTCCATTCTTGTTTTCCCTTTTGCTCCTTACTTTTTTCTGGTTTTGTTGCATTTTCTTGATGCACCAGCGGGCAATTCTAATAATGAGGTTTAACCCAAATGGGCTTTTTCATTACGCTATCTTTATCTACAGTTTGCACTGTTCCTTGTCATCTTGTCTGATAGCATTTCCTGTGAACTTCTTAATTCCCTTTAAATGTATATGTCTGCCTCCAAACAGATTTGTGAGATTCTCATGCCTGCAATTGTACAGAAAATTTCTCTATGACCCACTGCTTTACGCATAATAAATATTATTGCGATGAAGGCAAGAGACTCGCCACAAAAGTGGGACTGTGATAAATTTAACAGTGGTTAGAAACATTCGCCAAATAGAGTTTATCCTCTGGATTAATTGTGGCTAGATATATTTAGTTTTAAAGGTGGGTGGACCAATTGACAGTTTCCTCGTCCCTCAACTTAAACTCCCATCAAAATTGGACATTTTTGGTATCAGAAGAAAGCTTCATATTTTTTCTCATAGGCCAGAGTGAAATGTTTCTTGTGATGAGGTATGAACAAAAAGTCTCCAGAGTGGTCGACACATTAATAACACGACCAGTCCTATGGGCCCAATTAGTACCACATTTTTGCTTCTACTCTCTAAAGACCTGGACTGATTTAACTCAACATTTGCAATAAAGAATTTTTGGTGATATCGTCGGCCGCATACATAGTGACGTATTTTCAAAATAGGGCATTTAGAGAAAAACAGGCTTTCTTTGAAGATTTTCTGATCTTAATTTGCTATATAATGTTAATTTAAATTAAAACCTAGGGTTATCATCATCGTCATCGGCGTCGTCATCATCTTTATTCAGTTACTCACAGATAAAAATAATAAAATCAGCACATAAAATGTAAAACGTTAAATATGAGAATAAGATTGATAAAAATATTGCACGACTCTAAATTAAAAGTTCACATACGACACTTTTTGGAATATAAACCATTGAGTACCAAGGGTGCCAAACGGACCTTATAAGAGTTATTTCCATTGTGGCCCTCAAGTGAAAACACAAATGGGACAGAGCAAGAAAAAAACTTACAAATACAAGATACATCAAAAGTTGGGAAAATAGTTTTTTAAATTTCAAATATATTTACATACATACTGGAAATGCTTATATAGTGCTTTGCAAATGCAACATCAGATAGAGTGCTGTGGCAAAAGAAAGATGTTGTAACTATCCCACACAAAGTATGTACAACGACAACAAGAAATTTTGAGCACCATACAAAAATGTTTTAAGATCTTTCTTAAACGTGAAAACTGGTTGCACTCCTGATTGTTTGCAGGCAAATTAATTCCCACATACGTGGGGCTGCCAAAAGAGATGGTCCCTGTCTGCAACACTTTGGCTCTTGTTTCAGTGAAACCTTGCCAACATCTCAGTTACGTGTCATACCCCAAGTTGTAGATGATCAATGATGAAGTGCTCTAGTGTTTTCCTACAGGGAAACAGATAAGCCACTGACTGAATGTCTTAAACCATTTGAGATGTTTCAAAAGACTTGTTGGAAAAAAAGCGTTCCAGTAACTTAAAAAGTAATACAAACTGTCTGTTGAGAATCCTTCCGATAGCTGTTTTAGAAGATAATTTCCTGGTGCCTGCCAAAGAAACTCTTTGGGAAACTTAAAATACACATATACGGCTGGTCCCGTTCAAGGAATTTTGACTTGGACTTTAGGTGCCAATACCCCTATTTGACCTGGGGTTGCCTATGACACTTTAAAAGTAAGATTACTAGAGTAAAGAGTAATTTAAAAAATATAGTTATGTCGAAGGCATGTAGAAGTGTTTTTTAGATTTGGAGTAATGTTTGAAATAATGAATGAATGAAATTACAAGGGTTGAAGTGAAAATCACATGTCTGGATGATGGATATAGTGTCCTTCAATAAATCATCATTTATCTTTGAAATGTGGTTTTTTTTCTTTTGATTGGTGGAATGTTCATCAGACCTTATCTTCAGAAGTTCCTGGCAAGTGGATGTCTGGATTTGATATAACAGGCCACATGTTCTCATCAGAAAAAAAAATTTATTTTTTTGCCATAACTTTTTCCAGATGGCTAGAGTAAGAGCCAAAATTAGATATATTGTAGAGGGGCACAAGCCCCTACTAACCACATACATTCCCCCAGGGTCCCTCCCGTGGGTCTGACAGGGGGTTGGGGGAATGTCATAAAAGGTCCATTTCCAAAAAAGTTAAACATTTTTGTCCATACTTTTTTCTAGATGAGCTTAGAGTAGCCAAACTTAGATATATTGCAGGAGGGCACAATCCCCTCACTAACCATGTCATTTATTCCCCCCAGGTCCCTCCCCCTGGGACTTGACCATGAGGGTGGGGGAAATGTCCAAAAAAGTCACATTGTCCAAAAAAGTCAACATTTGGTCATATTTTATTTTTGCTAGAGTAGCCAAACTTAGGTATATTGTAGTAGGGCACAATCCCCTACAACCATGTATCCATCCCCCGGGTCCTCCCCTGGGTCTTAGTCTGCTTGTATTGGAAGATACTTGAAGCTCACTTATGAACTATACATACACACTGTACATCCTATTATTCAACACCCCAGAGCCTGCACATAACCTGGGGGAAGCAATCTTGTCCATACCGCCATTGGCATTTTACAGATTTTTTTGAATTTGCATTGAAATTAATTTTTGGAAGAATTTTTTCCAAAAAAGGTTTTACATAAAATTAAATCACAGCTCGGAAGCCAGCCCCCAGAATCCTTTGCGCGCGAACCATATTATCGACGGGGTAATGGCGTGATGACTCCCATTTCTTTCTTTGTCACCAGGAAGGTAACATCGGTCAACTTGGTCAAGTGTATCAACACAGACAGCCTATACTCGTAGAGTACACTGTCACAACGGTACACAAACTCAATGTAGCACTGGTCACATGAATTTGAAATTGCCAAGTAAAAGGAACATAATCATGCCAATGATTCAAGTCCGATATTCCTAGCCCGATTCCTAGCCCGACAAATAAATACATCCTTGCCTACCTCACTCACTCAGTCTCAACTCTCAAATCCTAGACTCAATTTACCGTCCCCGGTTACCTGCCCAAGTTGCCGCCTATTCTTGGTAACTCTTACCACATGACCCAACAAACCAGTTTTATGCAAATAAGTAAAAATGCTGGATATATCCCACTGAAACTTGTAATTACTAGAAATTTGTCTTTAGAAGTAGGGAATCATGAGGCGAAAGTATTACGAAAGAACACAGAGCAATACCCTGTTGTGACGTAAAATCATGTAAATAGTCTCATATTAAACGCTTACTTTGTTTTTAATCATTCCCGCGGCGGACGTCTAGGGGAGCTCCACTCATTCCCTGTTCGCATTCCATCGTACGCTCTAAATTGCCTACCGTGATACCAGCTTTTTGGGCTGGTTTCAAGAAATTCTTAAGATGAATGAAGAAATATTGAAAATCCTGTTTTACCAAAGAAGCGGCATAGCAATCGAGAATCATTTCTTGATCGTTCAGCAAACCTATACATTAGAAATTCAACCCAATAGACTTAAGCGCAGCTTTCTCGATAATGTACAATGTGCGTTTGTTGTGCGGAACTATTATCGTGTTATTGCTATGAGAGGTTTCCCGTGGCACGGAAAAACGAATTTGTAGGCGAAAAGGTATACTTGGGAAGGTCTTCTGAGCCGTTGTAAAATGTATTTACTGGGAAGTTCAACTACATTTTCCATTTTGTTGATAATATTTATTAATTGATTAAGTACTGATTTTTGTTTCCTTCAGAACTGCTCTTCGTCCTAACAGAACAGCTCGCTACACTGCATTTCATCAGATGCCCCCAATCCCATTACACTACCCAGTCCGTTACTGTACCAGCTGCTACGCCTACATCATTCTGGCTCACACGGGGGCAGTGATCACATTGTGCAGGAGTTTCCCAATGATCCTCTTAATTATGACAAGGAGACACAGAGCTACTTTGTAGAAGTATCATAAGGTATATATTCAACAGG
>JAMKCH010038865.1:0-45153 GCA_023653785.1 Ophioderma brevispina | reverse complement strand
GAATGCAGCACATTATAAGTCCACAATAACTGGTTTCCTACTTAGTTTTTTTGGCAAAGGGCCCTCACACAATCATTAATAATTCTACTGAATGCTCCTCAAATGCTGGAATTGGTGTCAGTGGAGCTGGTGGGATTTTCTTATTTGGTTTGCCTACTGACGCTGACATGTATGACATGATTTGCAATGTTCAGTTACATCTTTCCTGAGGGTGGGCCACCAAAATGATTCAATTCTATCATGAGTCTTACTAATCCCCAATTGTCCAGCCATTGGGTTATCTTGTGCAAGACTAATTAACCTCGTTCTGATAAATTTGAGGTACAACTATTTGATGTACAACTCTCCAGTCATCTTCAGCAGAAACATCTGGAGGTCTATACTTTCTCATCAAAATGCCACTTTCTTCGAAAAAGCACAGAGGAACTTTTTGAGCTTCCTGTTCAGGCAAATGAATGACCTTTCATAAATTCAGTGAGTTTTGGATCTTTTCTTTGCTCCTCGATCAACTTGTTTGTGTGATTCGGGGTCAGAATTACATCTCAACTTCACCTAATACTGAACTTTCATCAAGACTTGAGAAAATGTATCATCCCAATCCTAGAAAGATGTCATGCTTTTCTTTTGGTTTCTTTGGTGGTTTTGTTTGTCTGTAGTTTCAACTACATCTTCTAAATCTCTTGTGAGATTTGTTTCCTCATATCCCTTGTAACGGCAACAGGCGGAAAGATTAATTTTCCTCTCATTTTCCTCTTTGACACAAGCTTTGTGACATAAGTGGATGGAATCGGTTATTACTTAACTCCAGCTAATCATTTCCCAGTAGCATGAACACACCGGCGATTGGCAAATTAGGCCTAACCCCTACAGTGACTGTTCCATAAACTCGGTCTGATTTCAAGTTAATTTGGTGGAGTGGCACTTTTGAAACGCCATTCCAAACCTTTAATCATTACAATCAGACTCTGTGTGGAACGATTTCTCTGATAAGGGTAGTGCACTCTTCCAGAATTAAAGTTTGATCACAACCTGTGTCACGCATAATAGTAATAGGTCGTGGGTTAGTTTGATCATCGGTGAGTGAAGACATTCCTGGTATGACAAAGGTTTTTTCACTCACTTTTCCCACTTGTTTTGACATGGTTGTTTTGGCCTTTAATTTTGGTATGCCTTTCTGGTACTATGCATTCATTAGGTTTCCCATGAAGTTTCCAACACTGGAAACAAGGTGCCCCTTTATCTTTTTGCAATAATTACAAGTTGGCAACGAATGTTCAGACTATATGAGGCCACCTTCCTGAACTTGATTCAGATTTTTTCACTAGTTTTGGTGCTAGTATCTGATTTTGGTTTTTCCACACTTTAACGTAGGTGGAGGGAATGGCTTATTCTGCCACTGTTTTCTGTGGAAATTTGCTTGCTGATGTCTAGATTAATTTATGCGTGATTGGCATAGTCATCTGCGCTTGTTGCTGCTTTTCTCTATTGTTTCAAATTTACTTACTTCTCATCAGGTGAGCTTGATATCACAGCATTTAACACCATTGCTTAAATCCTCTATCAAAATCAATTGTCCTCAAACTCTTAAATCTTCTTCACCTCCTTAGCAGTTTAACCAACGATTGGAGCAACTTTTCTTTAGTGCGTGCAAATTCTCCTGTGTCTGGTTGGTGTCCTGTTTGGTAACCCCGAATTTCTGTCTATAAGCCTCAGGTACCAGCATAGCTTTCAGTATGGCCCTGTTTAAACTTGATCCATATCGCACTTGCCTCAATAGACATGGCAGAGTATGCCTCACTTGCTTTGTCTACGAAAACACTCTGACCCAAAGTCCCAACCTTGGTTTTGGCCATTTTACTTTGTGGCAATTTTTCTCAAAATGCATGAAATAGTTATTATCCACTTCCTTGTCCCTGAAATTTTGGAACAAGCTAATGTGGCGTTTTAACTCAAACCAGACTCGTAGAAGATTCACTCTTTTCTTTCAGTTTTGCAACTACTCTAATTTCTTAGTTTTTTCAACCTCTTTTTGCCTTCATTTCTTTTCTGTCTACCTCCTTAGCTGCCTGTACTTTTGTGTTTCTATCTCTATTTGTACCTTTTCTCTTTCTTAGATTGAATCTTTTCCTTTTCTATTCTTTCCCTTTCTTGTGATTTAATTTTCTCTAACCCTAATTCTTATCTGCCTGAATTTTCATTTGTTCTACCTTCAGTGCTACACATCTTTCCATTCATCATCTTCCATCGGAATGATTTTTCTCTGCAAAAGATTGATCCACACTTCATCATCTACCCATGTTTGGGATTTATCATGTTCTTGATAATTTGCCTTTCCTCATTACCGATTTACCACCTGCCTCAATTAAGTTTGAAATTGCCAAAAGATCTATGTTCCTCAATTGATCCAACACATCCCAGTCAGGCTTCTTCACACAAATTCTTGAGCATTAAATGCCATTGTGATTCAGTTACTGTATAGTAAAATGCATTTGGTAAAGAATTTTAAACAACAAAATTTTGGGTAATACCAATGAATATACAGTTCACAGAATTTCTTTCTCAACAATTTGTGGCTATATAAAATTTTCTACAATTTTGTTCCCCGGACAGAGAGCCCCCAATTTCTGTTTACGAGACATACCTAAGGTCAGAAAAGTAACCCCTCCCTGGTTCCTAAACAAAAATTCACAATGACGATTTGGAAGGAAGATTGACTTGACCAAGATGTAAATCAAAGTAATGATTTTCATACATAAATCACCACAATTACACAATTAACATGCACAAATTATTATCTATAGTTCTTACCTACTTAAAAAATCAAATTAAAACATACGCCCACAACCTCAATAATCATACAACATTTCTTGTTGGGTGTCGCACCAGTCTGTGTAGAATCAGGTCCACATCAAATCTTGGCGACACAATAGCAATTCTTGCTGGTACAGTTTCACTAGTTTCGCGAATCGCAAAGTCCTTTTGGTCTAGACCGGCCGATTATAAACTCGTAGACTTGGAGAACACACTGGAAGTATAACTGCCAACTTGATTGTATAACATTTGTCCATACAGGTACTCATGCTTAAGTGGTGAATGTCACGTACCGAAGCAATGTCCTGCTTGAATTTAATGTTTAACCTTTGTGATTTTCCAAGCACCACATTTGCGTGACGATTTCTGACAACTTTTCAGAATTAATAATACAATTGAATTTTTATAAATCAAATGTTATGAAAGTTTCTCACCTCTGTTTTGAGAGGTCACACTCGATGAAATCTCTTGACACCTGCAAGGAGAAATAACTTGCAGCAGAATTTGTCCTTTGCAAAATTTTCCCATGATGCAACAACACGCGGAGGCATTCCAAATTTCACGATCGTCCTTCTCGTCGCTAAACATGGTTTAAAGGTCCACATCCTGTGCTCGAATTGTTTTGACATAGCAATTAAACAAAGTCTATTGTTTTCAGCAACAGGTGTGTCACTCTGCTTCCTATAGGTTAACAAATAACCTCATTCAATTCTTTAGAATGAAGATGATAAGACACTATGCTCCCATTAACTGCGGACGTTTCTGACATTTTCTTCAGGATGTTTCACACCCTAGTCCATTTAGAACTAGGTAATCAGATAAGTCATGCTTATTGCACATTGCAATTTCATATTTTTCCAGTTCTCCTCACTCATAATTTATATGATTAATTTGACATGATTTAATTAATATATACAGAAAATAATAATTCAGAGTGAATGTCACAATACTCGTTATCTTATCGGAATCACAACCACTAAAAAACTAGGTGTAGCAGACGACGTCATGCCGAGACAGTGTTTGCGTCCGTATATGGCCCTTCCCCTAAATGAAGAGTCCAAATTTGTTGGATTGTGTTTTTTAAATGAAATTTGCAGTTATCATAATGTGTGGACTAGTAACAACATTTGTGTGGTAAAGATTTTGTCTGTTTCCTTTTGTATAGATTTTCTTAGTGTTTTGGGGCAACTGTACAATTTTAGTTCTATTACCACTCAACTATGCTTTAACGTTTTGAAACATGCAAATCTTTCGATCTCTGTAGCTCAAAAAATCATCCTTCATCATTGACTTTTTTCATATTTTGTTGAGAGGTATGGTGCTAATCTTCCAAAAAAAAATCAGTTTGATTAAACCAGTCCGCTTATCGCGAGAAATTGACGTTTGGTGGAAGTCATTTTGTACACATCTATTGGGAGTTATTAATGGTGATCCCCCCTATAAGAGCTTCCGCTTCGCCTCGCTTCTAATGCATCTGCCATGGCTTCGCTTTTATCATTGTGTCTTTTACATAGGCCGCTTGCATTATAAGTACAGTCGGCCTGCTATAGTAGCTTATAGTAAACAATGGATGATAAATCCAATTGAAAAATGGTAAAGGACCAATCAAAAGTCGCCACCACTGTGAAGATCAAGATGAATCGTGCTATTGCAACTCAGTGTACATGAAATTGAAATTTCTCCATGAAGGATTTAAACCCCAAAATGTACTTCTATACTGCTAAAATTACACTGCATTGCAATGTGTTTTCCTTCCAGAACAATGGATTTGCGAGTAATTATTGGTCAGGCTTTTTATATAAATTTTCTGAGAAATGAGTGAAAATTTTTGCCCCATGGTCGGGAATTTCATTGACATCCATTTCCTATGGGCATTGGGTTGTACCCATGCATGGCGATCCAGGATTGAAAATTCAAAATTACCGGGGCTGAAAGGCTGTAACTGGTCCAAAAATAGCTCAAATGGGCTGATTTGCAAGAATTTGCAAAATTACCGGGAGGTGCGCACCCCCCCCCCCTCCGCCCCTCACTGGATCGCGCCTCCATATGAAGTATATGGGTACCATATTGGGACTAGCTAGCAGTATACTGCTGTGTTTCAAAATGATCGGAAGCATGTCGACGAATTTGATAGAGCAAATAGCTGGTATTTTTTACCTAGGACAAATGAGTTTCAATCATTTTTCATATATATGGATACTGTACTCCTACTAAAATATCATATGAAATTCTAAATAGTCCTGTGAGGATTCCTTTTATCGTTTGGAAAACCTTTCATCGGACGGAATCGATAGAAAGGTTCTCAAGAATGTTAGGTTTTATTGCTATTCTATCGAAATTAAAAAGTAACATTATTCTTTTACCCACTTGGAAATGAAACAACAAAGTCCACTGACTCCCAAAGAATACAAATGTTTAATTAAACCATCGTTCTTCTTAAAGCGCCTTTTCAAATGGGAGCATGTCCGGGACGGAATCGAGCATGTTGGACGGAATGGAAATGTTGACATTTTATCGACTCTGCTCTTGTGATTTATTTTGGTACTGTCCCTAGTAAACTCCGTATTAGCTATTTGTATTGGTATATATCAGAACTGTTAAGTGCCTTTTTGTTCATTTGATGCAGCAAACAGTCAAATTCCGTCCACATGCCTGTTTCCGTCCGACATGAATTTGTATAGAAAACATAAATTGCACCATCTAGTCTGGTTTTGAAAATTTCATTGCTTTGCATGCTACTAACCATTTTGCTGCAACTTAAACCATTTAAAATAATTGGCACAACTATTTGGGTAGTGTTATCAATGCAATCTGTAAGAATTCCGTCCGACTGCTTTCCGTCCAACATGTTGCATTTTTAAAAAATGTTTTAAACGATTTCGAAAAAACTTGTTTGATACATTTTTTCTCTCTATGTTCCTATGTCTCATTAGTCAAAAGTATGCTAAATATTTCCATTTGCCATGCAGTCAAAGAGACCAAGAAATAGATCAATCCTGCAATTCACACTTTGTCCCACGAATTGGCAAAATGTTGAAAATTTGTTTTTTCGCTGTTGTTTCAGGTGAATTCTTATGTAGGAAATTGATGATTTTGCACTTTTCTGGGTACAGCTTCATTGTTCTTACTGATCCATGTTTATCAACTTGAAATGGCCCAAAAGAAAACTTTAAGATCACTCTTTTTTACACCATGTCGGACGGATTTAACATAACATGTCGGACGGAAAAAAATCTTGCCCCTTTTTACTCTAATAAAATAAGCTAGACTTTAAAACAATCACTCCAGCTAATACTTCATTAATTTCATGGATACTTGACAGAAAGCATTTTTATTGAAATTTTAATTTGTAAAAAAAAAAAAAAACACTTTTAAGAATTTTTGCCCATGTCGGACTTAAATTTTTTTTGTTAATTTTCTATTTCTCTGGGATTTAAAAACTGAAAACATTTGGAATCAAAAACATGCTTAGCTCATTCATGTAAAGTGGTCACTTTATATCAAAAGGAGGTTAATAAACTATCTTTGATTGTTCTTCATGTGATTGTTGTTAATTCGTCCGACATGGTCGGAAATTTGATTACCTGTACAATTAAAGCTTAAATGTGTAACAACTTTTTTATTTTTCTTACTTTTTTTTTGTGACCGACAACATTCAATCAGTTCCAAATATTGACCTAAACACTCTACAAAGAAATTTTAAAAAATTCACTACTATTGTTGACACATTGTGAAACCACAGCCTACAGGGCCGGAAATCGAGGAGAACTGAACCGGTCGCCCTGAAGGTTCGCCCAAAATTACACGTGCGAGAACCAAATCGGGTTCGCGCAAAATTTGTGCCAATCAAACAATAAAACCATTACTGTGTTTATTTTGTTATTTCGACGAAAAATGAAAGATATCATAATTCTCTGATGTCAAAATAAGCGTCCAAAATAGTTGAAAATGTAAGTACTAAAGTTTCCATATCATGACCCTTCTGCAAAGCGTTCCCATTCCATGACTAACAGAATTCTCAACCTGTTTGTATTTTTGATCAATATCGATTACAAACAGATACGCAACTTCAAAGCTTGTTCCTCATTGGTGTGTCGACACTTACTGTGTTGTTATTCTACCAATCACTTTCATGCACACTGAGCATGCTGCTCGATTGTGATGTCATATTTCGGAAACGTGCTTACTCTGTACCCAAGTTAAAAAGACCCTTGATTCCATGTGTAAGTATTTATTTCCAGCACTTTTCATTTATAATTTTAGGCAACAATACGCATATTTTAGAAAAAAATATAATTGATCCCATTTGGATATGTATACCAATAATATCAATGAAATTTTGGGAAAAATCGAAAAGTATTAAATAAATCTATCCAGTGGTATCGCAGAAATGAGGTTTGTACGATCAAGCTTTTGTACAACCTGATGAATTCTGAGCGAAGGACGCATTCGCCGGAGCTTTGACAACATGTTTCTTGCCAAAACAAAACAAACAAAGTAATGTTCCTATTTAATCTGTGTTTATATAACAATCCAGGAATTCAGTTGTTGTCGATCCAAACTTTAACCATTTCTATAGTGTATTTTAAGACTAGTACAATGTCCCATTTCCTTTATTTCAATATAATGAGAATGGTAAATTTTGTTAGGTTCTCAAACTCCTTCTATTGAACCTAAAAGGCAGAGAACTTGAAGGTTCTAAGGTTCTCGCAAAGGTCCTTTTGCAAGAACCTGAATATGTTCTCGCAGACTCCGACAATTTCAAGGGCCTGGCCTACTATCATGTTAATGATTAGCTTGACAATGTCGATGATTGTAAGTCTTACCGTCTTGACGCTAACCGCCCTCCGCCATGCGGCCAATACGCGACGCGGGCAAAAAACAAAATCGGGTATACGTCTTCACATTTCGCCTTGGGCAAGCAGGAATTGGCTCTGCCCTACTTTTGGGCATCAAAACAAGATCCAGTCACGGTACATCATTATCTCAAATACCCGGTCCATACCTGAAGATAGAGTTTTAAGTATGAATTTCTACAGTTGATTTTTGAATGGACTCTTATTTATTAGTTTGCTGCCGATGTTTGGAAAAATTTTAGAATGGTGACGTCACAGCATTTTTTGACGTATTATTTAACTAAACACGTGGAACCGGTCGCATTTTCGCCATCGGCCGTCGTTTTGGGAATAGGGGAATTTTCACTGTTTTGACATTTAATGTGGTGTTTTTGGAACAAGCCGCATTGCCATTTTGGCCTAGAGTAAATGGTTATTTGACCTTATTTTAACATTCCCGAAATTGTTATGTATTCGACCCCGAGTGTTTCTGGACTATCCGCCTCAATAATGATTTTTATATCCTACACCACAACACCCTGTGACTTTGTATATATCGGCCCTTTACGGCGTGACTTATTAAAAGCTATTCTCGAGATTAATTGCAGTCGTCTTAGTAGCAGGGTAGAACATGCCATCCTAAACAGCCAACAGCGAATTCTAAAAATAATAAAAGATAAATAACAGGCTATCGGTGAATTATAACTCACCACTCTCAACCTTGATGCAAAATGAGGCCTACCAACCCTAATACCCTTGAACATAGGGGCCATGGCTACAGCCTACGCGCTCGTTAGCCAGGCGCACCTATCCCGCTCTACCCAACCACCGTACTCACCACAGCCAAAATAACCAGCACATCTGAAGAGGCCTACATAATAATGGCAAGAGTGGCAATATTTACAACACTTCCCAAAATTATAAGTTTTTAAAGGCCATTGGTCCGATCACTATATAGTAAATAGAGCCCGTCCCCCCGAGCCCTAAGATTTTTTAACTCTCATATGCTTTAGAACTATGACCACGTGTTGGTATTCATCAACTCAGCAGGCCTTCAAATTTCACCCCAAATGCTAGTGCGAAATTTTTCCGGCACCGGCTGCAGTAGTACTGCAATTTAATACGGCCACATTCCCCGTTACTTTTAGTGCCTGTCTGCGTATAGTGAATGTCCGTAAATTTGTCCTACAAACACACTAATCACTATCACACATAACAAATACGGCAGCATTTCAAGTGACTGCCGTATAAAGTTGGTCTCGCTCTTCGATTGATGCATCACACCCTATTGTGCCGCCGCGTGGTCGTAAACCTGGATCTCAATGCACCCCCCCGGCCAATAACCGGTTCAATCACAGTCTTCAAGTGAACGTTATACTTTGTCATCAGAAAAAACATTATGATTGCCCTTATATTTGTTAAAGCATGTAAACCTTGAAAGTCAATATTCAAAAGTATTTCTTTTCTTTTGCTTTGAGCGGTATTTTCCTGTATTAGGCCTAATGCACTATTATAAAATGCAATTACGATTAGTACTAAATTTTACAGTATTCAACGGCAATCAAAAAAAAAAAAAAAAAAAAAAAAAAAACATTCTGCCAACAAACACTGTACATAGCAATTGTACAGGTTTTGACTGTATATTTTTACGAAATTTTGTAAAACGATTGTGTTTTACTAATGTCATTTGTGTAGCAGGCTATACATACTTTCTAAGTGCTCTTAAATGAATTCTTTTTTTTAACATAAAAATAGAATACTCGGTATTTTATTGTGTTTTCAATGGCCACTTTATACTTCGTCAGCAGAAAAATATTATGATTCGCCCTCATATTTGTTAAAGCAATGTAAACCTTAAAAGATTCAAATAGCGAAAGTATTTCTTTTCTTTGCTTTTAGCGGTATTTTCATGTATTAGGTAGGCCTAATAAACATATGAATTGTCAAATGGTCATGGTCGTATAGTGGGCACCCTAGCGTAACAAATCTGGAAAATCACGTAAATTTCATCAATTTCTATATTTGATAGCATACATGTACAATATGTACAACACTATAGTAAACCATACATTTTCTGAAAGCTGAAGGTGTAAGGACTGTATATTGCAATGTTGACATTGATATAAGGGTGTGCATAAAAACTATAGTGTGCAAAACCAAAAAACAACATTTTTCAAACTTATATGTTACCTGATTGAAAAATCTTGAAGACAAGTATTACCTGCAAGATAATTATATTCTTACAGGCAGACTTAAGGCTTTTTCAACCATATCAATTTGGTAAATTCAGCTGTTTGGACAAGTGACATACAGGTGGCCAAAATGGACACATTTTTTTGGGGGCCGAAAATAACATGCGTTTTATTAATAAGTACAACATGATCCCTATAAAACAGTAGAAAGCTTTTGTACTTGCTTAAAACTTCAGAAAAATCATAACAAGATCCCTGGACAGGTAACAAGAGTTTTTGTATAAGGGTGGTATCAACTGTAGATATCAACTTGTAATGATGCCCATATTTACGTGCTACTTTCTTTTTTAGGCCTAGTACCGTAAAATCCTACTTGTTGTGGGCTGAGGGTCCTTAATTGTAAGAAATTTTAATCAGTTAATGTATTTAACATTAACATGTACTACATATGACCATACACTTTCAATGTGAAACACATGTATCAGGGTGGTGTTCAAATTAATATGGTACATGATTATGCTATATCAAACAAATTGTCATCATGACAATGTGTGATAGAGTTTGGCCTTTTAACATCTTGAACATCATTCAACATGTATAAATAACACTTGCTATTGGACAGTACTTCATATGTCTTTCTTAACAGCAATCCTGATCGTGTTTGTCAGATTTTTTTAAATTTTAGTATGAACTTACTGACCATCGTCTCACATGCGAATAGGCTATCAAATACGAAAATTGAGTTAATTAGTACATAATTAGTTAATTAATTGGTTAATTAATTTGGTGGCAAGTTATTTAACTAGTTTAAAGGAATACTGAGTTTTGGTCATTTAATTAACTATGTTGAATTGAATTAAAGCATTTATTTTGTTGGTAATGCTTTGGTGTAGTTTGAAAACGATTTGCATTATTTGTGGGCTGCTGTTAATATTAATTAAATCAAAGTTAATTAATCATAAATAGAGGTTAAATTTGATTTAAGTACTTTGGATTTTATACAAGATAGTTGGAACCTGTGCAAAGACAACATCTCCATATCACTAGTTGTTTGCATTTTACAAACATTTGGAAAAAGCATGTCAAAAACCCCAAATTCCCATAGACTTTTTTTAAAAAACCCACAAGAGGCTGCACCGTGGCTCCTGCACACCGCGGCTCCTCCACAGTTGACTTCGTTATCATTTTGTCTTAATTAAAAATGACATGACAAAACGTATGTAAAAAATAATGCATTTTTGAAAGAAAAATAAATAGGCTTAAAATAAGCCCAAATTTATACCAGTTTGACAATTATTTATCTTGTAGGACTTTGCTAAACTCAAACAAGTTAGTGCCGATGTAACGGCCTCCCAAAATCAGGTGTCCCACCTTATACATTATGGCGACACATGACCAAAATAAATAATAATAATAATATTTAATTTGAGTTACTAATTAAAGCATGAGGCCAAATAACCTCGGGAAAGAAAAATGGTCTACACAGCCCAAACACAATTATGTGATTCTTTCCCTGTGCAAAATAAAGATAGACATGCATACACAAATAATTATAGCAAAAATACATTGCAGATGATAAGCAGTGTAAAAACATCATTAAGAAAATGCTGCTTACATAAGGATTGAATTGATATAAAGAATCAGCATTACGAATAACAGGAAATACTTCCCCTAGTCTAGGGAAGGCAACAATACCGAATTGAGAAAATAATGATTATGCACACCAGTGCAGACATCTTTCTATTCACAACACTTCTACTAAAAAATCCATGATTTCCATGAAATCAGATATACGATTTAGTACTAATTTTAGCCTATTACAGACTGGACGCCCATTTCTGCCAACAAAACACGGTAAATACCAATGTTACGGGTTTTGAACTGTATATTTTACAAAAAACTAAACGTTAACATTCCCATGTTTTTACCTTGGGTCCCAGCTATACATACATTTTCCTAGTGTCTTATGAATTCTTGTTAGAGTAATAGTGTAATTTTATTGTGTTTTGTTGGGCAGAATGGATGCCCGTATAAGTTTACGTGATTTTTTACAGTGATACACCATTATGTTTGTGGTCATTTGATACACCTTTAGAACAATTTTTTCTACACATGGATTTTATAAGTTACTGTCATATTAAAACGTGTTGCTTACATACCACAGCGGTTCTTTTCACTAAAGTACAAAGGCGGGCCCCTGAGGGAAATCACAACAAAAAAAATAAGTGATAGGCTAATGTATCAATTAAGAGTAGTGTTTCACTTATGAAATTACAGGAGAGTTCTATAGAGTATATGATAGAGGGAAAAGGCTCCCGCTATTGTAAAAGAGGAATACGATATGAAAGATAGTCATACTTCGTAGGAAGTGTAAATAGCGAACCACGCGGGTATAAAGATCACGATCACAACGATAAAAATTCATTGAAACCAGGATCAAATTACCATAATATACAAATCATTCACTAAATGATTAAAACCTGGTTACAGACCAATTATATAGGTGGTAATATGGTGGGATCCAGGCACGATATTTTTTTTTTTTTTAATTAATATTTTGCACAATATGGCCATCAACAGGCACGCACGCTATGATGCACATCACTGAAAATATTAACCACCCGGCAACACCGGGGAAGCACTTCATGGTGCACCGCGTGATAGCATTATGCGTGAATGTTAATCGATCGCTTGGAATTGGGAAGTGCAACCTGCTGGATACTGTGTTGAAATTTGCAACATGATATGGTTTTAACGCTTTGGAAAATATTAAGAATGAAAACTAGTATACAATAAGTTTTCTCCACGATTATTGGCTTTTAGCTTTCTGAGAATTTTCAGGGTTCCATAAATAAAAAGAAGTGTTGTAACCGACATGGAAGTGGGTTGAATCACGAAGCAACTATTTAATGAAACAATCGTGTTCAGTAATTCATCACTCTTGTATAAAACATCCGAATATGTTAAAATGTTTAGTATCGCGGCTAGTCACGCCATGAAAAATAAAATATTTTTTTAGATATACATAGAAGGGATACATCAACTGTAAAAAACTTTCAGGGTATTTAGTGTCAAAAACGTGCATATGAGATTATCAGAAAGTTACTATAAAGTTACCCCCCCTTAAACAAATTAAAAATAATAATCCATTTAATGCCTAACAAAATCCATTACAGTAGGATTTTCTACTAAAAGTTTAAATGTAAATATTTCTCTAGAAGAATGAGCTATGGACAATTTTATTCCTGATTTGATCATGAAGGAAAAATTAAGCGATAGACAACTGTTTATTTCATTAATCAACCTCGGTGATAACTTTTAAATCCGATTACGTGTCGGGAAAAGAAGAGCGCGTAAAAGAAATAGATTGATTTCAAGCTGCGCGAGTGGCCAATAAATTGCGCGGCGCGAAGCCCAATTAATCTTCTCCGTACAAGTCCGGGTATAATTTCATCAAAGCAATTTACCTGGATGTATTCTAGTAACATATATGCCAGACTGCCGACAAAGTTGCGTCAATGCCGTAAATATCTGCGTATAAGTTTGCAGTACCTGCAGCCGCTGCTGGAAAAATCGCACTTGGGCCATCAACACCCGGCGCCTAACACAGGGGTAGGACTTGGCAACCTAACGCAACAGAACAAACATCAACTTCTGGCGAAACCGAGTGCTATAGTCTTATTCAAAGACTTAAAAGTTGGAGGGCGACTGACGCTATTGAATGGTCACACAAGAATTGAATAAAGGCTAGGCCGTAGTGGTCGAAAGTATGGTACGAAAGCTATTCCAGCCTGCTTAAACAATGACATCAAATTTTGGGTAATGCAAAGTCCCATGTCGGCTGCACTTACTTGTTAATACTGCATCAATGTAGTAGTAGACTCTCAGCCATCCATATGTCCCACTATATTTTTTTAGAACATCTAAAAGGTAAAGCTGTAGAAGACCAAAGTTTGACTGGAAGAAGATACAAAAATTCCTTCTTCAAAACACCAATTTCAGATCAAACTTTTCCAATAGGTTTTCGATCCTTCAAGAACTGGATCATCTTGTGTCATCACTGAAACGGTACAACCTAATTGGGAAGAGTTGAAGCAGGGCAAGAAGTGGTTGGCAAAGGCAGGCCCCTGATGGTGGAATGCCTAAGATGGGTGTCTGAGAAAAACCTATGGCGCGACAGGAGCGAGACAGCAAGAAGAAATTCTCATTGATAGAACCAACCATTCAAGGAATGCATGGCGGAATCTCAATGTAAGGCTGAATGAATCATATAATTGATGGAAATGGCCAAACTCAACAAACAGATGGGATGACTTGAAAGTTGCATATGAGAAGGGGAATGTATACAATGTGGAAAATTATTCACAAATCTCTGGTCGAATTCGAAAGATCTTCCACAAGTCAAGAAACGGGATGGTACAGCCCCTCCAGTGAAAAAGATTCTTGATGAGTGGCGGCATATTTAGCCTCTCTACTCAACAAACGAGATGGTCCACCAATATCTGACCTACCTTCTCCTGCTGATCAGGACCTTCTATATGCCAAGACCCACCATCCTTAAGATAACCAGAAGGCAATAAGAATGAAAACCCCACCGGCAGCTGGCGTGGACAGTGCAATAAACATCAGAAGCACTCAGAGTGGTGGGGAGTAATGTTGCAGTACATTCCACAAGTTGTGCGTGAAGTTTTCACACTCTCACCCCCCCCCCACGAAAACAGTGGCTTCACTAACATCATTGTTCCTTTGGCTAAGAAAGGAGACCTCAGCTGCATGAATAAGTACAGAGGATTACCTTTATGTCAGTGGCAGCAAAAGTCTACAACAAAATCCTTTAACAAGAATACGAAGCTGTTGTCCTATACTAAGATCCAAACAAGCTGGTTCGCTCAGGTAGAAGCTGTGCACAGCAGGTTCACTCCTAAGGAGAATCATGTGGAGGCCTTCGCGTTATCAACTCCCATCAACCATCACATCCAATCATTTAAGAAAGGCTTTGACTCGATCAACAGGAAGGCATGTTCCGGGTCTTCGGCACTATTGGTATCCCAGACAGGTGGTAAAAGCCATAGGCGGCCTATTACAGCAATTCCAAAGCGCTGTTATGGTAGATGGAAAATATCCGGAGCCTTTCCTCGTTTCAACAGGGGTACTGCAGGGAGAGGTATTAGCTCCCTTTATTTCTTTGTGCTGATAGACTACTTGCTGCACAAAGGGTAACTAAAGATACAGATTCCGGATGGATGACACATCCACGTCAGTCAGGAGGTATCCAGCCACAGTCTTAAACGACTAGATTTCGCTGACGATATCGCCCTACTGGCGTCTTCAATCCCTAGAGCTAGGCACAGTTATCAAGTGAAAGCAGTGCAGCTGAGAATGGGCCTTATCAGTGTGCCAAAGACAGAATACATGACTACCAACTGCTACCCACTTCCACTGCTTAAGGTTTATGGCGAGTGCATCAACCATGTCTCCAACTTCAAATATTGGTTGTATGCTGGCTTCCAGTTCTAAAGACCTTAACAGCCGAAAAGCCCTTGCCTGGTCAGCTTTTGGAAGTATGGAGCGATATGGAAGAAGTCAAAGTATAACCAATCGAAATGAAAGTTACGCACTCTTCAACAAAACATGCGTGACAGTAATTTTGTATGGCTGCGAAACCTGGGTGCTGACGAACAAATTGGAGAGTAAGCGTCATCTTTCGCAAATGTTGCTAAGAATCATGTGAACTCAAGCGCATGATCGTGTCCCCAAATGCCAAAATCTATGCTGCTACAGGTATGGAGCCTCGGATAAACGAGTAAGACTGAGGACAGCTTATTTCTTGGTCATATTTAAGGATGCCAGAGGGAGAGCCTGTAGGTTATATGCTTTCTACACACCACCGCATGGCAAGAGGCAGCCAGGCCGACAGAGACATCATTATCTCTCCTACATCCAAACGCTCTTGGGGGATACAAACAACATGTGCAACCAAAGGCTATCTCCAACTGGCCACAAAAACGGAAGTGACTGGAGGAAACTTGCGATCGCCTGCTTCGCAGTCGACTGATGATGATGATTTAGGTTAGACTCCCTTCATTATTGAAAAATGCATAAAACTTCTGGAAAAGTGCGTACTTCCGTGTAGATTGTCAGATGTATTGTTTTTTTTTTTTTTTTTTTTTTTTTTATAAAACATGTGCTATTATTTTTGTTTGGGTATGTGTCGAAGACCAGAACGAGTCCTTATTGTTGTTACACACACGCACACACCATGTATTGCGTGTTGGGACACGAGATTACAATAATGTGAGAATGTTCGGGGAAATTTCCGAGTCAGTCCCGAACTTAACCGAAGGTCGCTGCCGCTGTCAAAGCATGTGAGATCGCACCAGGTTTTTGGTAAACAAGACGTGAAACGCTGTGAATAGATGGACACGGGATTTAGAATTTCGCCGATTTCTTGTGGCAGTAAGGATCTTTCATAAACGAGTAGAAACTTGGTAAACAAAGCCGTCAGTAGTCCCTGTGATATAAGTGGAGCATATTTCTTGTAGAAAATTATTAATGTTTTGTTTCTCCTGTTCACCCATTGCACACGTAGCTTGTGGGTTTGTTGGATACCTAACTGCCCAAACATCTCAAGTTTTTGACCGAGGGGCTACAACCGAGACGTGGTACCAGAGATATAGGCCTGCGTCCCGAATATTTATCCGGATGACCATTATTGGAAATGGCACTGTTTTGCAGCGAGGTTAATCCAAAAACCTTGAGATTTGACTCATAATTTTCTAAAGTACCATGATATTAACTAAGTCTTTTGAAGAAGTGTAAGAGCTGAATTTTGTAATGTCACTGAGACAGACTGGCAAAGTAAAATGCATGTAAGCAGTTCACAAAAATATCGTTTGGAAATCCCCCATGCCCCAGATAGCAATACAACATTGGCCCAACGTTGGGCCACGGATCAACCTACGTGGGGGTCAACGTCAACATAAGATGTTGGAACAAAGGTAAAAATGTGCCGCCAGCCCAACGTTGGCACAACATCAATTTTTGCCGTTGGGCACACAGGGCCAACGTTATGCCAACATCAATATGTAACAAAAAATACGTCGGCCAAGTCAGTTGTCCGTCGGTCCAACGGATGGACATGTGTCAATTTTGACGTCGGGCCCAAGTTTGGCCAACATTATCCCACCATAACACGAAGTTTTTGCCCACTATGTTACAAAATAAATTAATTGGGCTTGTTGAATGAAAAAAAAAGAACACTTCCTTATGGTTTTTCACATTTAATACCCTCAGTATTTTTTTTTCGTCCATTATGTTTAGGTTACATTAGGAACTGAAAATCATCTTACCTTGACCGGGATTCGAACCCCGGTAACTTTGTAATAGAAGGCGGAGGACTTACCAATTGGCTGAACTGCTTGTTAACAAAGTGCAAAATATAAATATCAATTGTAAAAAAGCTTCAAAACAGTATGAACAATAAGAGTAAAGATGCCAGAATCATAACATTGGCGACTTCGTCACAGAGGTGAACAGCTCTGACCTTGGTTTGCCGACCATCCCACGACCCGTTTTCCCAACGTCGGCTTGATGTTGGTAGGCAGACCATCAAACGACTTACCCACCGTTTTACCCACAGCCGCTTTGACGTTGGTTCGCCCGACCACTAAACAACCATTTCCCCACCGTTTTCCAACGGGGCTGCGTTGGTTTGCGGACCATCAAACGACCATTTCCCCACCGTTTTCCCACACGGGCTGACGGTGGTTTGCCGACCATCTAAGGACCAATTACCCGCCGTTTTCCAAACGTCGGCTGGACGTTGGTTTGCCAACCGCGACCGTGCCGACGTTATCATGAAGTGGCCCGAAGTCAGATTTGATATCTGGGGCCCAATCGGAAGTTCGTATTCTACCCCCACCCCCCCCCCAACACTGACCTGCTGGAGCAGGTGAAAATATCAGCCTAAGGCTTAAAGGGGCATTTCGGGATCACAGCCTTGTCCCCCGACTTACCTTAAAAATATGAGATTTAGATCATCTGAACCTTAGCCTTAGTAATCAACATATGCCCAATCGTACGTGCAAATGCGGTCGATTTGTAAGAAATTCGTAATTTTGGATTTCTGTCCGTATAAAAACGGGACAGAAATTGCAGCACAGGTAGCCTATGGGACCGTGGGAAAACGAGCAATTGCTCATAACACAAAACCGCAGATCGGGATAAGTTAAATTTTGCAGCATTTAAGCTTTTCTCAGGATTAGTGATCAATGAAAAAACAGAGGTCTGAAAATCACGAAATGCACCTTTACGCAATAAGGTAGCCATTTTTTAAAGAGCCCCCAATTTTTTCACAATATTGTGAGATGTTAAACAGTCTTTGACAGGGCTAGTAAAAACTAGAACACTGTGAATGGTTTTTTTTTTTTTAAGCTCGAACATCAAACACCACAAACCGTAAGATCGGGATCAGTTCAAATTTTGAGCGTAGGCTTTTCTCAAGGTTATCTAGTGATCAATGATTAAACCAGAAGGTGCTGAAATCACAAAATGCACCTTAGTTTAAGCATAATTACAAATTTTTTTCACAGAGCGCCCCCAAGTGGGCAAAGAGAGGGATTCATCTCAATTTCTCTTTTGCAGATTTTTACACGGTTGCTTTGGACTGGCTAGTTAAAATATACCTGTGAATGTTAAGCTCGACAAAGTTTGAAAATTTGAATAATTATATCGGAGATCTCCAATAAAATTCAACGGCTGCTGGGAAACGGCTTCACAATTGAAATAGCGGGAAAACGCCATGTAAGGTCTACGCTCATCCATTATTGTTTACTTGCTTCAGGGCAGTCAGGTAGAGGTCAGGTTTCTTGAGGTGGCACTTCATCATAGCATTTCAGCTCTGCCGTTAAGACCAATCGGGGATTGTAAATAAATCGAAAAAGTCATCAAAAATCGATTTTTGCATGTATGTAAAAAAGTAACCCCCCCCCCCCCCCCCCCCCGGTATCCTAACATACCTGCAAATATAAGACCAGAAGCAACCATAAGGACAGAATCGGAGGATTTAGTCATTACTGTCCAGTTCGCGACACTACTACAAACGTAATTGAAGGGGAATGTTCTTGGAAACTGCGGTTTTTAGTCCTTTTCTGTCAATTTCTTAGTTGGAAAAGGGCAACTTATCAGAATTCTACAGATTATCCTTCACTTGAAGCTATCCGACAAAAAATTTAAATATTTGCATCACTGATAGTTTGTCTTTAGTTACAATCTGGGATCCAATTCTAATTACAAAATCGCTTATTTATGATAAACTGGCAACATTTTTTAGTATTCTCATTCGCAGGTTGTAGTTTCTTCACAATGGTTAAAATCCAATAAAATTAGTTTAAAGGGATTAGCAGCGGAACTGCGAGAGAATAAAAAAAAATGTGGAAATGCATTTTGAACATATAAATAAGCGACAAGTGGGTACACTTCTATTAAAAACTGCTTAATGTTAAGACAACCAACCACCAAATAGTGAAAAAAATGGAAGTATTTGAGGAAATTTGTCATACAGGCTCCCGCAAATAGACAACAGCGACGGCATCTGAAATCGCACTAAACAGATTGATTGTGGTCTACACAGTACAGAATATACAAAGAGTCAATAATGTTTGTGTAGAGGTCACAACTGTATTGATCATGGTGCACGAAATCACGTGAAAATCTGTGATATTCACAGGGAAAGGCTTTTCGGATCTCACGTAAAGAAATTACAGAATCAGATTACAAAGTAACCGCCTTGTCTTTATACACGGATTTAAAGCCAGCCACTTGCAGGTTATGTTCGCATATCCATGCAGTAACCAAAAATGTAAAAATATGATTTTGATGATTTTTTATGTTTCAGATAGCAAATCGCTGCTACTCCTGTAATGTTAATACACTCTGAATTATGATATAGGTCTAAACAAAGGACTTAGTACTGTTAAATTCAATTAATTTACCTAAAAGCCTAATATAAATATGTTAATTTAACCCAAGTAAAACAATTGTAAAATCCCCATCATAGATGGAAATCTAACTTGGAATGAGGAATTGAGCACATATATGTAAGAAACGCCCTGAGAAGGATTTGATATGGTAAGAAATTGTAAACCAATCTTGCATGTAACTTCTGAAAAACCATTTATTAATGCTATTGTGCTACCCCATCTTGATTATTGTAACAGGTGGGGAAAAATTGCGGTCCCACTATTGCAAATCACCCTCCAAACCAATTCAAAATAGGCAGCTCGAATTATTTGTGGTGGCAATCATGGGACACACCCATTGCTGATGGTCGTAATAGTGCCGCAGCACCAACCAGTTTATGGAGAGTGGTACCGGGGCGGAATAATAAACATTGTATATAGCTAAATTCGACGTAGGGATGTGGAGTTCATGAAAAAAGGGGAGGACCAAAATAAAAGTGGTGGCAATTTGCATACGATGGCCATTTTCCAAATTGAAGCCCTCTTAAAGCCAAAAAACCTAGAAGACAATTGGTGTAAAACTGTTTGTTTTTATGGTCAAGGAGTTCAATAGAACTATTCCCCAAAACTACATGTTGCATGGCGATCAATTTTCAAGCTGGCTGACATTTTATGCGCACAAAACCTTAACATTTCATAGCCTATGAAGATGATTGTGGTGGTCAAATTAAAAAAAATTCTGGGTCAAGGAGTTGAATAAAAAACAAATATTTAAAAAAATGTCGGTAAATATAAAATACTGAAGTTGTCATACGTCACTATTTCCCAAAAATGGTCAACCATAGAAAGGTAAATCCTTTATACCTCATTGATATACGCACCTAGGATGACGAATTAGTGACCAAATGGATGTTTTATAGGTCAAGGATTTAAACAGCATTTCTCAAAACTGTCAGCTGAGTCGTGAGTATGGTTATTCATGGACTACCAATAGACACCAAAATTTGACACCTTGACTCCCTCTATATGTATTCACCCAAACACTAATCTGGGAAATGCATGGGAATTTTGTATTTAGGCCTGTATTAGTTTAATAGAACACAATTATGTGTTTGTTTCAGATGTCAGAGTAAAATGGCCCGAATTTCGAAACAATGAAATGGTCATGGTCACGTGCACACCCTATGGTAGTCATGTTTTGGGCTTTTCGTTAGTAGGGGCGCTAAAGCGCAGTTAGGAGTTCTAAGGAGGACGTTTACGGTGCTTTGTGTTGGTTATTAATTTCAAGCATTCTGGTTTTAATATATTGTACCACTTGCCGCATTAAGCCTGACATTGCAGTAAGTTAACATGGGGGTACTGGATTAAAATATTGGCTATCTTGGAAAAAAAAGTGCCAAAGCAAAAAACAATAACCTTTATATTCATCTACAGTTTTTAGATTAGTCTTATTGAACTCCCCTTGACCCGGAAACATCTAATTTTGACACCAAAATAATCTTCCTAGGTTATATAATAAGGAAACTACGGTTTCTTGACGAGAGTCGCGCCATCTTGAAAAAATTAGGTGTATATAATTTCCATGCCTCAGACAATTTGGCAATGTGGATATTGAAACCGCTTGACACCAGGGCCAAAATAACTTCGACCACTACGTCCCCATGTAGTGCTTCATTAACCTTTAAAGGGAGGCCATTTTGCCAATGCTGTTATGCAAAGTGCCATCACTTTTATTTTGTCATTGTTAGTGAAACTACACAACATAATGATCACTTTTAGCAATGATTGCAAATGTTATATTCCGGCCCTGTTGCTAGAAATCTAAGGCCCTTTTTCACCTGTGAAGCAGCACGATAATGAACTTAAGGTTGACTCAGAGATTTCTGATATAATTTTTTTTATTATCTTTCTTATTAATTAAAAATAGTCAACTAGAACAAAGATAGTCACCTAGATGCTCAATTCCAAAGTTTGAGGATGAATCAGATTTTTGTTGATGCCCAGTAAACATTATAGTATAAACAGTGCCATAGGGATGTGTATAACAAAATTTCCGGATCCGGGAATTTTCTAAACAAAGATGTGATTTCTATATGAAGGACTTCGATTTGAGTTCAGCTATTTCAACAGTGATTAGCATTATGTACATGCAAAAACACAATTTATTTGAAAACTGAGGGCGCCCTCATCGGAAAATCTCTGAGTCAGCTTTAATTGGCTTTCCTCTTTCAAGTGGCAGTTTTTAACTGCAAATACTTCACATATAAAGTTCTTAATAAATGGCCCATTCTGTCTAATGATTTTGTAACCCGTGTGTCGCAGGGTCGCAAGGAGTAGTCATGATGCACGCGGACGAAGTCCTAATTAGTGTGTGTTGTACATCAGGGAGAGAAAATTTCTTATTGTATGCGTGTTCAAAATTTTGGTAGAGGGTAGGGGACAGCCTTGTGCAGGGGACGTATCGAGCGATATCGATAATCGGGTGAATTTGGCGTTGGGAGCTGTTTTTTTACCAATCAGAGTCCAGAAATCTTTAGCTTGAAACAGTCATCGGCCTTGTTGGCATTTCTATGGTGGATGGCGAAGGCATACTCATTAGGGAAAGGATTAAAGTGTGCAACTCTAGCTACAAAGTAAAGTGGCCTTGATCATTGGAATGTCTCTCAATGTTACCATTTCACTAATTCGCATTGAAAGTTTTACACCATAAGCATTTGAACTTAAAAAGGTTCGTGGTCACAACTAACTCTACTCTGCAGAGGAAAATTTGAACAAAATATTTTTAAACTCTTATTTTAAAATTTCAAGTAGGCCTTCTTCTAATAACCATACTGTTAATTAAAATATATTAATTTAATAATGTCTCATTATTAGAACTCAGCTTTAGCCATTACCACAATCAATTTCCCCACATTCAATGTGAAAATTAAGAGCTGCCAAACATGTTGATTCAATTGATAACATTCTGCTAATAAAAATTTGACAGGTAAATGATCTTGAGCAGAGGAGAGCAGCCAAGAGAGCTGGTTCCAATACATTATAGTGGTACTCAATGGACAGTAAATTCAGCTTTATTATGATAATGATATTTATGTTATCAACTTCAATTAGGCACTCTCAATTCACAGTTGGGACTTTCAGTAGTACTTGACCCTGGGACTTGACCCATACTTGGTTCAACTTTAGACTTTCCAACTAGCAGTGAGTTATTATTATTTCAAGTCATTTTCATATTCTTAGGATCTGAGTTTTGTCGGCGTTATTAGCTGAACAATATTTTAGTCAGAAAAAGTATGTTGGGCCTACTTCTCAACAAACATTTGGTATACATGGAGAACATAATTGTTTGAACCATATAAATAAACAAATAGTGAATATATAGTAGAACTTATCACAAAAATATGATAGGCCTTAGACATATTTAATTAGTATCTTAGTTGATGTGGCAAATAAATTATTGTAAAAGGACAAGTGACTATATCGGCCTATACATTAGAGAGTCCCTTGTCTTTTCACACTATTTTTATCGTCATATCAAATAAAAAACTATAATTTTCACAAGTTAGTAAATACAATATTTAACATTTCCTAACCCAAGGAACTGATAAAAAATGGCAGTCAGTATTTCTTACCGGGCCGTGGTTGCAATGAATGGAAGAAATTAGATTATGAATTACAAAGATCATCTTCTTTAAACATTTTAAAATCTAAAAACTTAAAAATATTGCCAACTAATGGCCCTCATTTAAGCTTGCTTTTTTTTTATTTACAATCTTATCAATACTGCTTTTACATATACATGACATACACCAATGAGACCATGACAAGGTAAGTACTGCCTATAATTATGGAGTCTCGAGGACGTTATAAACTTTGAAGTACAAGTAATTAATCGATACGCTGCGTAGCATATCGCGCCTTACTACAAAACGCGCTTATACACTCTTAGACGCCGTCTAAATCGCGCGTGTTGAAGACACAGCGCATGGTGTAATAACAAAACAAATCTCTTTTACACTGATACACAAAATAATGGTAACTCGGGGCGTCCACAGACCATTTTTTAATGGGGGGTGGTGGTTTTGAGTTTGTTGCCGACAAATCATGTGGGCAGGAATTCAGAATTATCAAATTTTCGGCTCGCTTCGCTCGCAAGGTAGACCCCAATTTTTTTTCCACTAGGTTGAAATTACTGCAAAAGCTGGGGGGGGGGGAAGAAGTCAATCACAACCGAACAGTAATTCATTCCAGCAATGCAACAAACAACAACGGCAGGTGGCGGAGTCAAACGCCGACAATAGCCCATCAATCAGTTGCGCCGAATACGCCCATAGCGCCGACAAGTCAACATTTTGCGACACAATTTGCAAAAATGGTGGGGTCACACCCCACCCTCTGGGGACGGCCCTGCTGGTTCCTGATGGTCATGCTGGTCGTATAAGTTAACAAATACCAGGCATTCCTGTAAAATGGGGTGTGGGAGTTTATTGATACTTTGTACTTCTAGGTTTACAGAGTGTAAGGTCAGAAATACCTTTAAAAACACAAATTAAATGAGCCTTGGCAACAAATGTGATCTGAATTTATATAATTTAACAGTTTTAATGATTTTTATTGGTTTTTTTTTTTTTTTTTTAATTAAAAACAACATTACATATCAAAATTCCACACACAATTAGTTAAGATATACTTATTGTTTCCTCAGGAATGTCAACTAATGTCCACCAAGAAGCGTTGCAGTTTCAACGGATAGTCCTCACAGCGAAGCACTTCAAAAATGACAGCAGCAAAGTCACGTATAAAATCATCAGGTAAACATTCCATTAGCTCTTCTCAGTGAAGAAAAACTGTGGTCCCGCAGTTCAAGACTACAAGGTTTGATTAAATAATTCCCTCGACGACATAGTAGTCACCACAGTAATCAGTCCAAGATAATCACCACGATTTTATATCTGTCCACAATTTGGAATCTAGCTATTTTGGATTGTCCAGCACTTTCGGCGCTTCAAAGACGGACAGTTAGAATAATTACAGCCTCTGCTCACATGGAATTGAAAAAATATAATAAATCCTGCAACTGTTTGTGTGAAGCATAAAAATCTACCAGTATTGTAGATAAACTAGCTATAACCATAATGTATAGCTGATTACAAACTGCTGACCCATCTTTTGGCCAAGTTCTCCTGCATAATATACACATATTTAATAAGTTCCCAAGTCTTAAATAGACATTACAAACAGGCATCATGAATAAACATAACCTAGCACGGCTGACCAATTGGAATTCGCATATAAATTTACATCACCTGAATCACATCACTTGCCAAAGAACTTTGTGGGGGAATCCCTAAATTCTGCAATGTTGTTGATCTCAAAGCATAAACAAGTTACTCAGATTTCTAAGTTTACATCTTGGGATTCCCCACTTTCCTATTGTGCAAATCTAAACAGGTGCATCTTGTACAAACAACATAGGGATATTCCCCTTTCTCTATTTTAAAGTAAACAAAGAACTTTTCCCATGAGAATCTTTTCTCAAATAAAATTGAGAAAATACTATTTTACTCAAAATTTTGAGGGTAATATAACCGTACTTGGTTTTAACCAGTATGTTTATATATGTATTATTATACCTCATATATAGATCCTGTCAATCTGATTGGTTAAAAAGGGAGGCATAAATTCAACGAGCTTCAAGAATTGAACCAAAATGAAATATGCCCCTGGGAAGCGCGGGCATAGTTCATAAACTATGCCGGGGGGACACCTATTTCCTCTCCCAGCGTAAAGACGGTCGTACGAACTATTCATCCGAATTATGAGTGTACATATTGAAGCTGGTTGTAGAGATGAATATTAAGCAGACCATAGCATTTGGTTACCTTTGTACTGTGCTTACTGTGCTACAAGCAAGGAAATGGCTGAAAAACAACAGCAATCAGTAAGCATGGTTGAGCTTGTAGACGAAGTTCTGAAAGGAATCGGAGAGGGCAGTTAGTAGGCAGGTCACCAAGGTTACTATTGTTCACACTAACAATTTGGCCAGGTCATTTTAACATGGGCTTCACAAATTTACAATAGGCAAAGACCTTGCTACTGTCCATATTTCCCTGCACACGTCCGCAGTTCAAATCGATGGAAAACAAGGGCCAGTTACACAGCATATAGAATCAATTCCATGGTTGCCAGTAATGGTCGCCAGAAAGTAAGGTTGTACATTTTCCGTGGTATTCGCTTTCTCAAAAGAGATAGAATAACACGTACACAGACTTTTTGTAGTACACAATTCAATTAATGATTTGGGAGGCTTAAAATTTTGTGGGATTCTATTATAACTTCAGAGACCACGCTTTTCAAAACTTTAAATTTGTCGCTTTTAATTCGTTGTTTTTAACTCCAAACACCCTTTCAAGTCATTTTAGACCAACTTAGATATTTAGTTGACATTCCGCAACAACAATACATGATTTAAATGAAATTCAGGTATTTTGGACCTCAAATCAGGACATTTTCCAGAGCATTTTTGACCAGCTATTGAGGTCACAGCGATTGTTTTGTCTCTCATCTACACGCAAATAACGCATGTTGGCGTGACCTCCTGATTGACTGTGCAGCTCATAGGGCTAATACCAAACGGCGGTAATACACCGTGAAGTATTCGAGGATATAAATTGACACCGATGACGTGACGGCCATCTGCAGGCACAGGCCGTGAAAGGTTTGCCGAATTCAGTGTTGTACTCATCTTGCGACAAAAAAAATGGCAAGAAGTCGATTACGGTGATCGTTTTGGACTCCCAACATCACTTCCTCAACACTAGAAAGGTTGATTGCTAATTCTTCAACAAGTTTTGCGACCCTAAGTTACACCCAAATGTTAAACATGCATGCATGCCATGGCCTACACATACATGATATAGGCATGTGGTTGGCAGCCTGCTTAGAATGTTCTTTTAAGCAATCAGATGACAAGAATTAGAATATATATATTCTGTATATAAAAATTATTGACTGCTTTTTATTCGGAGCATGGTTAAAAAATATAGGCCTCGGTGTTCTCGAAACCATACTATCCCCCTCGGCGTAAGGGGGCATAGTATGATTTCGAGATCACGAGGGCATATAGTTTCAACCATGCCTCTCATAGCAGTCATATTTTGTAGAATATTTTGCCTCACAGCCTCAGTGAAAAACAACATTGTTGTTGTGTCTGTAATAAATAAAGCTTGATTGATTGATTGCTGATAGTTTCGTAGACAATTACCAACATATTACTGTGCAATAATATCAAATTTTGAAAATTGGGGGCGCTCTTCAAAAAATGTGCTGGTATTGCCTTTTAAAAGTCGATTCATTGTTTATTACCCACCCACCTTGAATTGTCATTGTTCAAAAAAATTTCATTATTGGTGCAAAAATGTCAAATTTTGCAAATCTGAAATTTACAAAGATCATAACTTACAGCGCTTCAAAATATCAGGCATGTTCCTCTGGTCATTTTAACACATTTCATAAGGGGGAACGCACATATGAAATGGATAATTGGTTGTGAAACGTTGCGTTGTTATAACATATGGATATATTATAATAACGTTGCCACAGGGTTGCAAATGAAGTTTCTAAAACATTTATAGAATCGTGTTAAAAACACATGAGGATGTCATTTTAACGTTGTGTTAACCGTTCGCAGTGTATAATACAACGTTTTGCCACCATCACTAATTGAGCTTGTTGAATGAAACAAATATTCCCTATGGTTTTACACACTTTAATACACCAGTATAGTTTCCTATCTTATGTTTAGGTACATATAGTGACAGAAAATCAAATTTACCTTGACTGGGATCCAAACCAGGGACCTTTTGTATTAGAAGACTGATGACTTACTAATTGAGCTACCTTTACCTTGCTTGAAAACAAGGGGCAAGTACTGATAATATATTGTAAAAAAAGCATCAACAGTATGAACACATTCACGGTGCGGTGTTCCGATAGTCTTTGGACCCACCGATTTAACCAGACAGCAAGTAGTATCAATTTGGATATCAGATGAAAGGCCATATTTTTCTCATTGTCGTCCTGAAATTTGAGCCCTCCAATACATTTCATTCCAAAGATAGAAACAAAAAAACAATTGTTTATAAATCTTAGCAGTATGACTAGGAACTTTTGTTTTTTACAACATGTATATGGCGGTCTACCATAAAAAACCGCAAGTTTGTTTCCCATGGTACTTGATGAGGTGTATGTGCAAGTGCTAGGCTCTCATTTCAAGTTGAGAACACAATACAATTAAATCAGAACAAGCACCTTTAAAATAGAAACAATGTACTTCAATATCATATTATAAACCAGAAAATTTTCTAAATTTGATTCTTTCATATGACACCTAAAAAATATACCTCGAGAAGTTTGGATACCATAGGGCCTTCCCTCTTGCTAGAAAAATGTTACTTAGCCCCTCCACTTCATAAGTGGAGGGGCCATGGCCACCTGACCACCAGTTCTGCCACTGGAACCAGCTTTAATTAATCAAGGTGCCATGGTAATATGATAGGTGAAGCTATAAAGGCCTTGTTTGGGTGCAACTAACATTTCTGGGCTCACATGGATGTCATACAAATTTTAAGAATGTTTAAATATCCTGGAAGGGGGCGTATTACGGTGGTTACCTTCTGTTCAATCTTAGTACCTCTGGCAAAAACCTGTCATTTAGGGATGTCAGCTGGTCTGTAGATGTCTTATTGTGAATATGCAGTTCTTGATGCTCAAGTACTTTAAGACACTATCAATGATTATCCCGAAAGATAAAAATATTTTTAACACTTGTAGGAATAGCTTAAAAGTTGAAGGATAAGTCTGTATGACTCCCACTTAGTATATTTTTCCAACTGAAAAGTTGACAGAAAAGGAAGGAAAGCAGAATGTCAGAAGAGATAGAATCCCCATTCAACTACACGTTGTAGTAATTGTCCATACGGACAGTAATGACTAAATATCCGATTTTGTACTTATTAGGCTGCTTATAGACTTATCACTTGCAGGGCATGTTAGGCAAAAAAAAAAAAAACCCTATACTTGTTCCAAAAATGCTAAAATCTGATTTTTGATGATTTTTTTGATTTTCTGATTAGCAAATCAATGATAGTGCCTTTACTGTGATTATAAGCTATTGTAAAAGGTATGGACCAATATTATACTTAAAGTTTGTCTTTCTGAAATTATCCACAATGACCAATCAGGTTTTTTTGAAAGGGCGGAATATTGCAAATAACATCAGGCTCGATCCTGATTGATATTATTGACTTTACAGAAAAAAATAATATTCCTGAGCTCTCTTGTTTTTGGATATCCAAAAGGCATTTGATAGCATGGAAAATGAATTCCTTTGAAGTGTTAAAACGTTTCAACCTTGGTAATATTTTATTTCCTGGGTGAAAATCTTTATAATGAAAGAAACGTTTTAGATTTCCAAAATGACTTTCTCTCGCTATGTATTGACATGAAGCATGGAATTTTTCCCAAGTGTTGTCCAATCTCTCTGTATTTGTTTTTGAAGTTCTTGGTATTTCAATTAGGGAGGTAGGAGGGGGACGATAAAGGGACTCTATGTTGTAGGTATGTATGTATGTCCGTATGTATGTATGTCCGTATGTATGTCCGTATGTCTGTGATAAAAATTTTAACCCTGGACCTTTGGACATTTCTTTTTTTCTGGATGAGCTAGAGTAGCCAAACTTTGGTATATTGTAGCAGGGGAATTTTAACCCCCTACTAACCATTTGTTAATTCATTCCTCCAGGGTCTTCCCCTGGTCTGCCAGGGGGTAGGGAAAAAGGTCAAGGGAGAAAGGTCAATATTGTACAGAAAATGTCAACATTTGACCATATTTTGTATGATTTATCTGGAGTTATGATGATGTCCATCATATACTCACCAGTGGCGGATTTAAGAGTCAGCAGTGTCAGCAGAGCTGCTGACAGGGCCCCCTTAAAAATATTGCTCTCAGGGCCCCCTATGACACACCTTAGTGCACTAAAGTGCGATATTGCGTTGCTTCATGGAAAAAATTAAGGATCTGGGACCTCTTAAAGCTGCTGACAGGGCCCTGTTCCTTCCTAAATCGCCACTGTATTATCACCCACAACTATTCGCTTGATTATAGTTTGAGAGCAAAATTAATAAAATGTATTTCTCTTTTTAATTTCTATTAGTAAGGTGATATCCAAAATGGCTGCTCCATTAGCACCAGAAAATTTCATCAAAACTTTGCAGCGCTTACAACATGTTCGTCAAAAAGCAGTTCACAGTGTTGAGAAGACTGTGTACACATGGCATTCCTGCCAAAAGCATTCTGGTGATCAGCGGACATGCAGGCCAAGCCTCAATCTTTTTCCACAAAAGGAAAGCCCAAAATCAAATGGGTCATGTGATGAGTGTGTGGAGTGGGGTAGAACTAGAGGCAGTCACTATCCACAGCCAGCCTTTGTTGCATGGAAAAATATAAATCCAACATGACTCTTGGGTAGTGCTATTGAAGTGTGCAATGCATTTGCACTACATTGCCAGCTGGGCAGAGACCGACGAAGGTGTCGGACTATGACACAGCAACCCTTGAAGATAATGTTAGGATTTGGAGAATTTCATCAGAACAACCTAGCCACAGTGAGTTTCCCGATCCCTTACTACACCATTCAAAAGGTGAGTTCAAAAAATTTTTTGTTTCTATTTGCAACGTTCGGAGGGAGGAGACGTCGATATATAAGAAAGTAAGGGGGCAGGGGACATAGCAGGGGTACTTGTCAAGAGGGGGAATTTATCATTTTTGAGGAAGATTTTCCCGGTTGGAAGTGAACATTTTTGGTCAGGAGGCACCAAAAGGGTTGATTAGCATTCAAGCTTTTTCCCAGTCAAAACTCTCTGTGGGGAAACCTGCCCATAGGCTAGATACTCTAAACCTTCCCCACGTGTTATGCTACTTTTAAGGGGAGACGGGCAACACACAAACCTGAGTAAACCTTGTTCAGAGGTAACCCTGTATAAGAGCAGAAGTGGATAAGTGGTATCCTATTGAGACCCGGACATAGGCCTTTTTTACCCTGGGATTTTAAAATTCATTTTGGCCATTTTGTGGATCAATGTCGCGTTTTTGAGGTAATAGAGAGGGGGGGCACCCAAAATAACTATCATAACACCAGTTCTGCTAATTCAAGTGGATACTTGGCCAGAGTACCAAGTTACCCAAAGCAGTGAATAAAGGACTGGGCAATTCTTCTATTCGGAACTATATTTGGTAGGTGGTTGACAAAAATGCCCAGAAGAGCTTGCGAGTATCTCAATGTGCTGATGTATATATGGTTTATTCCCTTCAGGTTTCCGAATTCATAAGGGTGTCAGAAAGAAGGGTGTCACCTTATGGAAACACCATCATGTTAGAGGTCATTTTCTTGAGGTGGCACTATTTCATCATGGACGGACATAAACTAAGCATTTCAGCTCTGACGTAAGTACAAGATGGGATCCATTCTAATTACAATCGTTATTTTATGATAAATATGCTTTTTTTTTAGCATTCTCGTTCGCAGGTATATACCTAAACACAATACCAACATAAATGTGCAAAAATATCAAATTTTGAAAATTGGGGGTGCTCTTCAAAAATTGTGCTGTTATTGCTTTAAGGGTTAACATTTGACCGGCCAAAGGTCATATGAGTTAACAAGGTCGCATGAGGGCACCAAGGTCACCCACCCCGTCCTTACATCAACGTAGCCCTTACGGAAGTTACGGAACTCATATACGGCATGCAATTATTAAGGGAAACATTTTGACCCCACACGGTCTACCACACACAGATTTACACACACAGAAAAAAAGACGACCAGAGTAATCTATGTGCCTTCTGCAATCTTGCAGCACGGACACAAAAACAGATCCATCACAAACTTGAAGTTAGCAGTTTGAGTGATTTAGGCAAGCAATGGTGACTTTTTGTGTCGCCTGCTTTAGCAGAAAACACATAGGGACACATATGTGGTGTAACAAGGACTTTTGTTGACCCCTGTGTGAACTTTGACCCCATTTTGTGCAAATAATACATTTGCTTTGGATATAAGACGCTATGGCATTGGCTACCAACGTTACTCGAAAAGAAACCCGGCTTACAAGGACTTAAACATGGGAGGCACACGATAACCTTTGATGACTCCTATGTGACCTTTGACCCAATTTCATATGATCACTTTTCAGAAGAACACCTGTGGCCCAAGGATAATACTGAGCGGTGTCAAACAGGTTGACCTCGAGGTTACCCCTATGTGAACTCACATCACCAAACTGCGTCTCCCACTGGCAAACCGCAATGCAGGGCCACAAGCGTTCAGGGAAATCGATGTATTTTTTAAATATTTTGGAATCTCTGGAGTCTACCTTAAAGGGGTTGTTGTCATCAAAGTACATAACCAAAGTCATATTATCATTTTTCATTGTTAATTCACAGGTCAGACCATAAGGAAAACAGCCTTTCCCATTATCCAATGAATGAAAACCTGTATATGAGGACGCAGCTCTGCATGAGCACTTTCAAGACATCAGGGATTTTGTACAATGTCTTGAAGAACTTCACCATTTTACTCAGCAGCAAGGAGATGAAACAGAGCCGAGTAGATGAGGGGGTAGGCGACGAAAAAGAAAAACCTGTTTTACGGCAAGCGGACCTTTCGAGTAGGGTCGGGTGCGGATCGGTCGCTCGGGCGAATTTTTTCTTTTTTTCTGGAAGCTCAAAATTGGCCTAAAATAGCCCAAAAATCTGAAAAATCAAGAGAAAAAATGAAAAATTTTTATAAAATTTTCTAAAAAAAAAATTGCCAAATGGGATAAATTGGGGCTAAAAACGGCCTGATTTTACATGACTTTTTGGAAAAACTAAAAAATAAGTCATATAGATTATTATGTGTGGAGGAAGCGTAGACTTTTCCCCTACAGAAGTACAGATTTACAATGGCTCCAAAAAAGATGGAGCTAAGAAAAACTTTCAAGCACATCAGAAAATACTTTATTTTTAAATCATTTATTATTGTTTGGAATTCTGTACACCTTTTAGATACAAAAATCTCCAGCTACACTAACATCAGGAATGGAAGATGGTAATCACGTATTCAATGAGGAAAGGATTACAAGAACAAGCTGATCAAATGGAAACTTCTTTGGCAGACGCATTGGAAATTATCCTCAAAGGTAGTGTTTTTTCTTATTACAAAATTATCACACCATAGAACAAATACCAAGAGAGTTAAAATCCAAGAAATTTAGCACCACTTAGAAACTTATGTTGCTGTGTGTTGGTGGTTTTGTTATAATACGTTTGATGTTTGGGAACATCAAGCTGATGTGTTGGGGATGGGCCAGAACAAACTTGAATTATGGACCAACTACACAATATTAATTATGATTAAACCTCTTACACATGTAGAATTAAGACAAATTTTAACCAATCTTCCTATTTTTTACAATTTAGTTCCCTGAGATGACGGAGAGTTTGCGTCTTTGGTGAGGGTTAAGGCTGACTCAGAGATTTCTAAAATAATTTTTCTGTGTCAGAATTTTTAAAAGTCATCTAGAACTAACGATAGTCACCAAAAATGCTTATTCATAAAGTTTAGATATGAATAAAAATTTTCCATGTCATATAACATGTCACACATGCTTCTCTACGGAGCTGTTAGGACAGCACCAACCAGTTCAAAACATAGTTTTTGGTTTACTTTTATACTTGTTGTGGTCCAATAACCTTCACAAAGTTCGCAGTAGGTGTACTACAACTAGCAAGTGTGAATTTAGAGAAATTTGTATAATCAGAAAATCTCCTTGTGCCCCTTTAAATGAGGAAAAAGTTATTGCATTATGATGTGTGTTCTATACCACATCCAATGTCAGTGTGTGAAAAAATAATTTGTCCGTCATTGCAGCAAAGTGTGGAGTGAGTGCTGAGCCCCTGTGAATGTTATTTGGGCAAGTGCAATATGAAAAAAAATCAAGCTATTAGCTATAATCCATTTCTCTACCTCATGCATTGATGTCATAAACCTTGACACAGATTTACGCAGCGTCAAGATATGCCGTCTTGTGTGTGCATGTAAACAAAACCAACATTGTTTAAGCCAGGGTGCATGGTGGGTGAGACCATCAAATCTCGCGTGACGTCAATGCAAGACAGAGGTAGACAACATTAGTTACCATATAGACGTATATGATTTAGTTCTTGCATTGGTCAAACAGTTTTTTATATTTGGTAGCAGAGATGTGAAATTTCCTGGATATATTACTACTTAAGCACAAAAAGATTTTCTTTTAATGCTGTCCCCAATGTACGAAGTGTTTATGAAGTAGGGTATAAAACAAGATACATACCATGTATTTGATTGACCAATTCAATGCTGTTTTTTTTTTCAATTAAGAAATCATTGTGATAAAGGACTGTGCAGTCAAGCAAGGACAGTGAAGCTTGTGAGTAAAAAAATTAAAGCAATAAGAGCTCATTTTTTAAAGAGCATGCCCCCCTTGAATTGAAATTTTTGCCCCACAGTTGAAAAAAAATGTACAGTTGTATTGGTAATTAGCTGTAACTGTAGACCTATAAAGCTCAAAATCCTCTGTCAAAAAGAAGGCATTTTGTTGGAGGAGGAGCTCGGACCCAGGTTCCAAACATCATCGTTTACCTCACTACAGAAAAGTTTGACAGCTTCGGTAGTTAGTATGGAACCTTCTACATCAATTGCTAGGTAGGTAGTACTCTCATATTGTGGTATCACTTTCAATGGGGCCAATTTAAGTTTCACAGGGGTCAAATTTTTAAAATGCTCCAATTAGTTGAAATGTATGCATATAATGTCCGTCTAGTGATAAGGATTCCAAAAATGTATAGTTTAAGTAAGAAGGGACCGCCAGGCAACTGCGTCATAATGACAAAATGCACTCAAACACGGTTGATCTAGAGCGTGTGTTCGTTGGTGAAAGATGGTGTAGGCATAAATTTGGTTAGATATAGGGAAACAATTCCATTGATAGGAAATATTGATATATCCCACGGCTAGGGGGGAACAAGGACGGTTTCGTCTCTACAGGGTTGTGAGGATCATCAGTTGCCGCCGGTGGGGCTTCAGGGGTCAAAAACGGCTTTGGGAGTGTGTTTCGCTGAGATCATATGTCGTGTAGTGTTAACAACCCATGTAGGTGGATTGAAGGATATAGGTCATGGGTTAAAACAACTGAATCACGTGTATTCAAGTTCACTAATTATTAAATAATTAATTAGGTGTATGATAATCAGCAAAACGGTACAGCGATAACACACATCATGATTATGATGTTGTTGTCGTGGTGAGCATTGGTATACTGATCCAGCTCGCATACTTGCTTGCCTGGATACAACGGATTTGGATTTCGTCATTTCCTTGTGGTGCAGCGTCCACTTCCTTGTGTCTAAATGAGACACCAAGGTAATCGCTTCAAGTGGTATGGAGGGTGTGATGCTTTTGTTGCCAGTACATACATTTTCCCAATAAAATAGCCGTCCGTGCTTGATAGTTCACGTGGGGGCATGTGAATTAGAGACAACATGTTTCAAAATGTCCTATACGGGTATAAGCGAATAACGTTAACTGTTCGTTAGGTGATATATTTTATAATGCTACTGAATTGGATATCGCATAGCGATGACCATGATGCATGAGATAATGTAATAATAATACTCTTTCAAAGGGGATGTTATTGGTATCGAGTATTTTGCACAGCCCATGTAAGAGTAAAAATTGGCTATGAATTCGCAAACGTCAGATAGGTATGAATATGATTTACGATACCAGGTATATGAGTTTTTTTTGTTTTCTGGAGGTCAACATTGGCCTAAAATAGCCCAAAAATCTGAAAAATCAAGAGAAAAGATGAAAAATTTTATAAATTTTCTAAAAAAAAAAAATGCCAAAGTTGATAAATTTTGGGCTAAAAACAGGCTGATGTTACATGACTTTTTGAAAAACTAAAAAAAATTCAATAATATAATTATATAGTTGTGGAGGACGAGCGTAGACTTTTTCCTCCCTACAGAATACAGATTTACAAGTGGCTCCAAACAAAAGATGGAGCTCAGAAAAACTTTCCAGCACATCAAAACATACTACTTATTTTTAAAATCATTTATTATTTACTGGATTCTGTCACCTTTTAGATACAAAAATCTCCAGCTACACTAACATCAAAATGGAAGGGTAATCAACGATTCCATGAGGAAGGATTACAAGAACAAGCTGACAAATGGAAACTTCTTTGCAACCACCGCATTGGGACATTAAAATCCTCAAGGTAGTGTTTTTGTCCTTATTAAAAATTAATCACACCATAGACAAATACAAAGAGAGCTTAAAATCCAAAGAAATTTAGCACCACTTTAGAAATTATGTTGCTGTTTGTTTTGGCTGGGTTTGGCTTATAATACGTTTTATGTTTGGAGAACATCAAGCTTATTTTGTTGGGATGGGCAGAACAAAACTTTGAAATATGGACCACAGACAATCACACAATATTAAATTATGTTTAAAACCTCTACAACAACATGTAACATTAAGACAAATTTTAACGTCATCGTTCATTATTGTTTTACAATTATATTTCCCTAGATGACTGAGATTTTGTCATTGGTGCAGGTGTTAAGGCTGACACGGAGATTTCTAAATATAATTTTTCTCTGTGTAATAATTTTTAAAAGTCATCTAGAACGACGAGAGTCACCAAAAAAATTATTTTGCGTTATTCTAAAGTTAAGATATGAATAAAATTTTCCATGTTCATATGATGTTACACTGTCACCACATGCTTCTCTACGGATGCCTTTTAGGACACAACACCAGTTCAAAACATAGTTTTGGTTTCCTTTTCTACTTTGTTGGTCCATAACCTTCAAAACGTTCTCAGTAAGGTTCTACACTAGCAAGTGTGCATTTAGAGAAATTTGTAATAATCCTCAGAAAAAAGATAAATCTCCAATCTCCTTGTGCCCCCCTTTAAATTAGGAAAACTGTTTTATTGCATTATGATGTGTGTTCTATACACATCCACTGTCAATGTCTGCAAAATAATTTGTCCTGTCATTGCAGCAAAGTGTGGATGCTGTGCTGAGCCCCCTGTGAATTTATTTGGGAAGTGCAATATGAATCATGCTAATAGCTATAATCCATTTCTCTACCTCCCTGCATTGATGTCATAGCCTTGACACAGCTTTTACTCACGTGTCAAGATATGCCGTCCTTTGTTTGTGCATGAAAACAACAATTGTTTAAGCCAGGGTGCATGGTTTGGTTGCGACCATCAAATCTCGCGCTGACGTCCTGCAGGACAGGGTAAAACATTTAGTACCATATAGAAGTATATATATAGTTCTTTGCATTGGTCAAACAGTTTTATATATTTGGTAGCAAATGTGTTAAATTTCCTGGATATATTACTACTTAAGCACAAAAATATTTTCTTTTAATGCTGTCCCCAGCTGTAACTAAGTGTTTATGCAAATAGGGTATAACAGATAAATCAGCCATGGAGTTTTTATGCCAATTAAATCTGTTTTTTTTTTCACTTAAGAAATCAATTGTGATAAAGGACCGTGCAGTCAAGCAAGACAGTGAAAGCTTGGTGAGTAAACATTAAACAATAAGAGCTCTTTTTAAAGAGCATGCCCCCCTTGAATTGAAATTTTTGCACGTTTGCAAAAAAAATTGTAACGTTGTATTGGTAAGTAGCTAGTAACCTTATATGACCGATAAAGCTCAAAATCCTCTGTCAAAAAGAAGGCATTGGTTTTGTGGAGAGGAGCCGTGACCCCAGGTCAAACATCATCGTTTACCCTCATTACAGAAAAGGTTTTGACACCTTCGTGTTAGTATGGACCTTCTACTTCAATGCAGGTAGGTTAGTCACTCTCATATTGTGGGTATCACTTTTGCAATAGGGGCCAATTTAAGTTTACCCGGGGTAAATTTTTAAATGCTCCAATTATGTTGAAGTATGCCCTTATATTGTCCGTCATAGGATAATGATTCCAAAATGTTAGTTTTTTTAAGTAAGAAGGGACCGCCAGGCACTTAGGCGGCAATAATGACAAATGCAACTCCAACACGGTTGATCTAAGCTGTTTGTTCGTTGGTGAAAGATGGTGTAGGCCCAAATATCAATTTGTGGTTAGATAAATAGTGTAACATTCCATGATAGGAAATATTGATATATTCCCAATGCTAGGGGGGAACCAGACCGTTTTCGTCTCTACAGGTGGTTGTGAGACTCATCATTTGCGCCGGTGTGTGGCCTTTCAGTGGGTCAAACGGCGTTGGTATGTGTTTCGCTGAGATCATATGTCGTGTAGTTGTTAACAACCAATGTAGGGTGGATGAAGGATATAGGTCATGGGTTAAAACAACTGAATAACGTGTATTCAAGTTCACTAATTAATTAATAATTAATTAGGTTAGAATTAATCAGCAAAAAGGTCCAGCGATAACACACATCATGATTATGATGTTGTTGTCGTGGTGACATTGGGTACATACTGAGACAGGCATTCGCATAACTGAAATTGCATGGATCCACGAATTCTGATTTATTCATTCATTTGTTGTGTGTGGCAGCGTCCAATTCATTGTGTTAATGAGAACAAAGGTAATCGCTTCAAGTGGTACGGACTTGGGTGTGATGCTTTTTTGTTGCCAGTACATACATTTTCCAATAAAATGGCCGTCCGTGCGTGATAGTTCACGGTGGGTGGCATGTGAATTTAGAGCAACGTTTTCAAAATGTCCGTATGGGTATACGCGTAAGTAATGTTCGTTAGGTATACATTTTATAAAAGTATCAGAATTGGCCATCGCATAGGGATGACATGATGCATGAGTGAGAATATACATCTCTTGTTCAAATGGTCTGTTATGGGTAAGCGATATTTTTTTGGCACATGCCATGTAAAGAAGTAAAAATTCGTATATGAATTCTCAAACGTCATAGATAGGTATGACTCTGATACGATACCCCAGGTAAGGTTTTTTTGGTTTGCTAATGTTGAATCTCTCTATCGACGAATAGTATTCGATATTAACTATCTTTTTGATATAGCCTGGATATAGTGTTGGCGTGCAGCCAGGCTTATAACATTGTTTAAACGCAAAATTTGGGTTAGGCCTACTGATTATATAGGAGAAGAACACAGCATTGGTAAAGCTATGGCAGAAGTAATCAACTACCTCGGATAGTATGATAGTCAACCATGGATTGCCCGAAGGCCGATCGAAAAGGGCACGGTCTCCCTGAATTACAAGTAAAACAGGGTAAAATAGCAAGTAAAGAAGTGCCTCAGGCACTGCTTCATAATGACAAATCACTCCACCACGTTTGATCTAGAGCTGTGTGTTCGAGGTTGGTGAAAAGATGGTGTAGGCATATAATTTGGTTAGATAATAGTGACATTCCATGATAGGAAATTTGATAATATTCCCAAGGCTAGGGGGGAAACAAGACCGGTTTCGTCTCTACGTGGTTGTGAGCCTCATCAGTTGCGCCGGTGTGGTTGCTTTCAGGGCAACACACGGCTTTGGGTCGTGTGTTTTCGCTGAGATCATATGTCGTGTAGTTGTTAACAACCCATGTAGGTGGATGAAGGATATAGGTCATGAGGGTTAAAAAGCAACTGAATAACGTGTATTCAAGTTCACTAATTAATTAATAATTAATTAGGTTAGTATTATATCAGCAAAAGGTACAGCGATAACACACATCATGATTATGATGTTGTTTTCGTGGTGAGCATGGGTAATACTGATACAGGCATCGCATACTGAATTGCATGAACAACGAATTTAGGATTTATTCATTCATTTGTTGGTTGCAGCGTCCAATTCATTGTGTAATAAATGATAACAAAGGTAATATCGCTTCAAGTGGTATGGACTTGGGTGTGATGCTTTTGTTTGCCAGTACATAAATTTTCCCAATAAATGGCCGTCCGTGCTTGAATAGTTCACGTGGGTGGCATGTGAATTTAGAGCAACATGTTTTTTCAAAATGTCCTATGGGTATAAGCGATAAGTCATGTTCGTTAGTTCTACTTTTTATAATGTACTGATTGGATATCGCATAGCGATGAACATGATGCATGAGATGAATAATACATACTCTTTTCAAAGGGTCTGTATTGGTAGCGAATTTTCACATGCCGCATGAACAGAAGTAAAAATTAGGATATGAATCGCAAACGTCATGATAGGTTATGACTCTGAATACGAATACCAGGTATCTGGTTTTTGTTTGCTAGATTTGAATGCTCCCATCTATCGACGATAATATTCGATATTAACTATCTTTTTGATAGAGCCTGGATATAGTAGTGTTGGCGTGCCAGCTTAAAAATTGTTTAAACCAAAGTTGGGTTAGGCCACTGATATATAGGGAACGAAACACAACATGGGTAAAGCTATGCAGAAGAGTAAAAACTACCTCGGATAGTATGATAGTCAGCCATGGATGCCCGAGGCCGGATCGAAGGGGCACGGTCTCCCTGAATTACAAGTAAAACGGGTAAAACAATATCAAAGTAAAGAAGGGACCGCCAGGCACTGCGTCATAAGGACAAAAGGCACCCAACACGGTTGATCTAGAGCTGTGTGTTCGTTGGTGAAAAGATGGGGTAGGCATATAATTTGGTTAGATATAATGACACTTCCATGATAGGAAATAGTGATATATTCCCAGTGGTTTGGGAGTTAGGGTAAAAATGGCAAAATGGTTAAAAAGTCATTTCTATTTGCACAGGGGTCAAATAACGAAGTGTCCAATTTTTGGTTTAAAAAAAATGAAAGAAATGTTCATCTCGCTTAATGTGTCAAAATAAAGGATGTTTGTAACATCTGCAATGCATAGTACCAAGTTATGCGACAAAATAGGTCATGAGGCAACATTAATGCAATTGGTGTTGACTTGTTTTCATTAGGAGGAACGCCACGATGCATATAGCGTTAAAAAGGTTCAATTTTGAGGGTTCGAAATTTGGTGAGCGGCGTGAGCACTCGTGGGTACGAGGAAAGATAGTTTTTTCGCGCGGTTTTCATTAGCAATTTTAATGATAATTATTAAACAAGGAGAGGACCAATTTATCCACAGACTGCAGAATAAGTATTAAATATGTATATTTTGTTTATGAACTATACAAATTTTCATGGCTTACAGAGTCGATATATAAGGCAAATTTAGTCATGATTCATGCTGTCGAATTCAGCAGGAATTTTGCAATGTTACATTTTTCAAAGTACCTGCGATATGGGCATAGTATCAAAAGAATGATATTTAGCATGATGAGATAAAATATTGGTATATTTCATCTTCTGATAGGATTTATCGATGGCAGACCGCACTTGTTAGAAAATTCCGTTTAAAACAAGTTGTCAAAATGATAGTTGACAGATACATCAACTATAGGTATTATAGAGTTGATCATCGCTTTTAGAACATACAACCTTGTTAGCTCAGTTAGAAAGAGTTGCTTGCTATTCAAGCCTGAATATGGAGTTAGGGGTCGGAGTGCTGGATAGGGGCATCCTTTCCTTTTTCAAAAAGGCCAGGCCACAGGCACAGGCCAGTTCCCGGAAAAGATTAAATATTCAAGTATACTCTTATACTATAATGTAGTTTTGCTGATCTCATTTGGGTGGGGCTTTTGAGGAGTAGGCGGATTTGCATGGGGCATTGGCTCTTCCAAAGCAGGTTACGCCAATGTAGACTGAGCACCAGGTTATTCCTTCCATGTAACATCGTACGAATAATCAATATGACACATGAATAGAGTTGAGTCGTATATAGGCTTACTTGACTTTCTGTCATCAGTCCTTACACAAAGGATACCTAATTTACCATCACTTGCCATTTAAACCTCTTTCAGTCATCATTACTTTTTTCTTATCTTTTATAGTGCCTTTCTTTCTGTAAAACGATGCATTTTCCAATAAAAATTATAAACGTAACCACACTATTTTTTTCCTTCTTAAGTTCCAAGAGGCACAAATAAAGCCTCGTTTCTTCTAGCTTCAACAAAATTCTGCACGAGGTTCGTTATTTACTTGCGTCACCCTTGCGTGTCATTGTCACGCATGCAAACACAACACCTTTAGATGAAAACAACAACATCTAATGGCGTCTAGCAGCCCAATAATTCCCACGATTTTTTCAGACAAACTAATGTACATCAACTCTTAGCGTTTTTCGTTGAAGGCGAATTTTCATGGGCCTAACTATGTTCTTTTTTGTCGTTCGTGACTTGATCGCCCATTTTGGTACGTATTTTCGGCGTGTTTTAGCTTTATTTTCTCGCACTAATGCACGTATTTCTACCAATTTCACTGGAAATCAAAGTTTAAGTATCTTATATGCGTGGTAAGTTAATAAATTGACCGAAATTTATATCATTTTGATATTTAAATTGTCTCGAGTTACTCGCACTCTCAAATCTGGCGCTGATTTAAAATTTTGTGACGTCATATCGGGGGTCACGTCCTGTACAAAATACCGGAAGTAATGCTATTGGCGTTCCTACTGTGTTTGGGGACCCTTATCTCCGTAAGTAATCATAATCAAACTATACTTTTTTCGGAGTCCTCTTACCGCAGGCAATAATAGTCAAGTATTTAAAATAAATCAGATTAACTTTTCATGTTGACCCCTGTACAAATGAGATTGAACTTTTTACCATTTTTGCCATTTTACCCATAACTCCAAAACCAATGCTCGTAGATTTTTGGAATCCTTATGATTAGATGGACAATTAGCGTACATGTTCAAAGGATTGGGGGTGCATTTTAAAAAGTTACCCCTGTGTAAACCTAAATTGGCCCCCTATTGAAAAAGTGATACCACATTTTGAGAGTACACCTTACCTACATTGAGTATAGGTCCTTCTAATACCAAGGTGTGAAACATTTCTGTAGTGGGAGGTAACACTCCTTAAATAAGGCCCCTTGGTATTCTGCTCCTCCTCTATGTAATTACATTAATTAACTATTGGGGGAATTCGATAATAATTCCTACAGATGGGCTAAAAGATTTTCTATTTAATTCTATTTAAATTTATACACAATAAATGATTTGACCTTAGTGACCCTCAGATGACCCAGATGACCTCTAGACCCATACTTTTGTAGATGTGCAAGTCACACAATCATGTTACATAATTTATAGAAAGAGTAGTGATCTATGCACTCGAGTCCCAGCAAGGGAAGTCTTTCTCGATTGTGCTGTGCATGCAAAGTTGACCTCCATTGCAAGAATGTGCATATTTTTGCCTTTAGTTTTGTGTGTCATAAAAAACAAGAGCGGTCACCGCCCGTGTGGATTCGTGGCACCTGTGGTTTGGTGGGTTGTGACTGTTGGTACTTTGCAGCCCGTTTTGGGATGCGGACCCTGAAGGGAATGACTAATTGGTAACTGATACAATGAATTAAAGAATGGTCCTTTAATTTTGTAATGATGGAATGGTCTGGTATTTCATGTATTTTTTTTTTTTTTTTTTTTTTGGGGAGTAACGGTGAATATCTGAATCTACTTGGAAAGTCGGATTTCGTAGAAAGAACACGCCATATTTGGTTAAGAACACACCATATTTGGTAAAGAACACACCATATATGGATTATGGGGGCATTCTGGCTAATTTATCACTCAAATATGGTTTTTGAATATTTTTTTTTTAATTAATCGCTATTGGGTTTCCCTGGGTTTCCATTGAAGTGTTGGGTTTCCATTGAAGTGTTGGCTCGCTGAGCTCGACATCGAGCCTGACAAGGAGGTATTTACTTAAAATAGCGAAAATGTGTCTACCAGCAGAAATGTGTCTACCAGCTGAAGCGTTTGTAGGGATTCGTTCCACGAATCCAATAAGTGAATAATCATATCCAGGGGCATCCAGGACTGCTTTAATATGGGTGGGGTGGGGATGGGAGTCACCAATTGCAGACAATCCATCCCATGTACCACAAAGGGAGTGTGTCTGAGTGCGTGTTTAAAAATATGTTGCACAATTTTGACCCTTGGCCATTAGACTACTTCAGTTATAGCATGTTTAACGAGAGAGGGGTCCAGTAGTTTGGCCTACAGAAAACACATTTTAATAAAATTTTTGTTTGGCCACTCTGTCAGATGTTTACCTATTTAAATTCATAGAATTCACAAAAGCAAAATCTGGTAGAAATTTGAGTTGCCTCCAACAAGAACACGGCCAATTTCTTCATGGTAGTTATAGCTACCACCGAGTAGACATGGATTACATACCCACTAGACGTACACTCGCCGGCCAGGATTCTGTATATTTTTGCCGCATAGACGGATAGTGTACACAAATAGTGGCTGTCTCCCCCGTCGTGGAGTAGCTACATGGTTACACCGGCTCTCAGCACGCACGGTATTTCTCATGGCCAATTTTGTTTTTTATATATTTTTTGCATATATTTGTATTTTCTTATTAAATATGCGGGAATGTGGGGTTTTTGATGATGCCAGATTTGAATTTCGTAATGATTTTTCTAAAAAACGTTAAAAAATGCTAAACATAGAACAAGTGTATAGCGCCCTCGTTTCATGAAATTTTCATCCACTCTCAAAATGGCATTGTGGTAACCGCGGAGTAGCTATGTGGTAGGTGCGTGTCTACTCCGGTGCAACATCCACCTTCTCTCCACCTAGTGGGCAACTACAGGGTAGCCATTGGGGTAGGTACAGCAGAGTAGCCACATCATTATATACCTAATGACTGTGTACTTTGTAAGCCCTATCTTGCAGCTACTGCCTCGCAATTAGCCCAGTGTGTACTGTGCAGTAGCTGCCGCCATAGACATGATGTAGCTGCCGTATAGGCTACCACTATTGAAAAAACTATTCAAACTATTGAAAAAGTGAAATATTTGAGGAAATTTGTCATACTGTCTCCCGTAAATAGACATACAGCGATGGCATCTGAAAATCTACACTATAAACAGCTGATAATGGCTTGCACCAGTACAGAATAAACTAGAAGGTTTGTGTTTGTGGTCAAACTGTACAGGTCACACGGCCCGCGGTGCACAATATCATGCCTAAAATCTGGGATTCACATGGAAAGGCTTTTTGATCTCAAATCGGAATTTTGATACGCACGTATAGAAATTACAGAATCGGATAAAAGGTACTCTTTGTCTTTAATACACAGATTTCAAGCCAACCACTTGCAGGTTATGTTAATACATCCATGCCAGTAACAAAAATATCAAAATATTATGATGATTTTTTTTCAATGTTTCGGATCAG